>JABXWE010003422.1:0-53938 GCA_014611495.1 Limonius californicus | reverse complement strand
CAAACAATAATTCATCAGTCAAAAACTACTAGTTGCACATGGCTGCTTTAGTCTTTTGATATTTAATTTAATTATTTTTGATCATCTTGCCCTAAGTATGGGGTTTTTGCATTTTAAATATAAAATGTAACTTTACGCGATATATTTAGCGTTTTCAGAATTATATTTAGTTCCGACGTCGGTTTTTAATTCATTTTTTGACTGATGAATTATTGTTTGGTTATGTTTCACATTTATTTCATATTTTGTTAAAACTTTTCCTACCTTTTGTCTGAAGATGGGGCGCTGCCGCCTTGAAAACGTTAACGAATATTAATTTTTATTTCATTAATCAATATATTACGTTGGTGGGATTCGACTTTGTTTTATTTACTACGTTAATAACTTATCCCATTATGAGACCTTTGGACATCAACCAGTTTAATGATTATGTCTCCGTCCTGCTGGAACAATCGATCCGTGGCGCACACAGGATGTTATCTTAAGAAGAGCCGAGTTGAGCGGATGCAAATATTTTTAATGTAAATTCCATAAAATTCATTAGGTGATTATGAAAATTTAATGAATAAAATCCAGTTTTCTTTTTTAGCCCTTGAATTACTTTAGTCGTGGTTATATTTATCTCTCTGTGTATACAGGGTGATTCGAAACATGGCGGAAAACTTCAACCACGTATAGCTGAAATTATTTAACACCTAAATCACCTAGTAATTTTTTTGAAAATTCGGTTCCGTTACTGGTGCTTCGCACAGTTGTTTTACATCAATTCATAAAAATGTAAATACCTTCTTTGTGTCGTATCCAATTTTTAGAAACTTCATTCTTTTGGAAAACTAATAGTGCAAGTTTGATATCCAGTCAAGATAAATTTACAGTTTTGTGTGAAAAGTGGATGACATATGACCCAAAAGTAAAAAAATTTACGTAAATTTATTCTAAAATACGACAATACGTACACTAATGTGATTTATTTAGAATAACAAACAATGCTATTGAAACACACAACGAAAAAATGCATTTATTGTTTCAAACAAGAGAATGAAGGCACACATAAACACAATTGAATGGTTCTTTAAGTAACTAAAAAGTAAGTAGGAAAAAGACTCTTAATTACATAATACAAGAAAGCATCTAAAAAACTAGTAATATTTTTAAATCTCAACACACTTAACTTACAATTTTTACAATGTTGCAAATGATGCATCAAGAATTCTAATTTTCTTATTTCCTACGTCAGAATTAAAACACGCACGTAATTCGAATAAACGTCAAACGAACAAAATAGTTACTTATCTCTGAAGCAGGTTTCGTTATTTACTAATGCATACGTCACACCTGCTCCGTTGCAAACATTTGTTTGCTGCAATTCAATTATACGATTAGAAGTATGACGCAACTGCAGTTACAATGTTATGAAAAGTACTCAGTCTACTTTGAATGGTCAACGTGAAGTGTTTCGGACTTCTCATTTCCAGTGTCCAACAAATGTCTAACTTGTAATGGTAAGCAAATATTGCAACATGGAACTTTTAAAATTAGCTAGTGACATGGAAAGACCCAAAACTATTTCGTAAGCAGAAGTTTTGAGGTTAGCTTGTAAGTAATTGCAACCGTAGGAAAATTGATCTTTAAAATGCCAAGTAATCAGAAACTATATATTTGTAATGCTTCTGCGGTTTGTTTTGTTGGAATTTAGGGACTGTTTGGTTAGTGTTGTTACACATACAGAGTGTGGCTTTAATTTCGCTGTCTGTATCTCCATCTGTGACAACCTTTTTGTCCCACTGCTCGGCATCGGCCTCTTCTCTGCCACGTGTTTCTCCTCGGCTAAGGTAGGTAGGTTGCAGTAATATTATCATGTAGATGACTTATAGCTAAAATAATTTTTTTAAATCTGGGTGCCGAAGTATTAATTGCGTTTCACAATACTATGGTTTTAGAAATATTGTATCTAAATAAGTGTAACTAGGTTTTATTGTAAGAAGTTACATAAATGGCAGCTGGCAGATTAAAAGAAACATATAAACCTTTCTTAAAAATAGTTTCAAAGTAACTTGTAGCAGGAGTACGTGGTATGACAATAAAGTTTCCAGTCTTCGAAGCTCTTCTGGACACTGGATGCAAGATCGACCAAGGCAGGTGTTTGTTCAAGTATCACAATAATTATTTTTCATTAACTGCTTCATCATTTCAGGGTAATAATAAATTAGATTTTCAAAAAGAATTACAACGGTCCAATGGAGGTTGTTGCAGTCATGTCTTCTATAGTATACTATATTTGCATCTTTCGATATGCCATTGGATAATTGTTGATCAATCTGACTTAACTAACTGAATTTTTTTATTATCACAGTAAACCAATTAACAACAGTCAATATTTCTCTATATAACAGATTTACAAAGTAAAATTATTGGACTTTGTTGTGAACCCTGCGGAATTTTTTAACTGCTGACCAAATGTCGTTGGCTAACAACTGTGGCTCTTCAAACGCTGCAAAATGACCACCCTTTGGAAGGTTAGTAGCTTGCACCAAGTTCTTATATTTTTCTTTCAGTATACAGTCGGGTTGGTAAGATAATTCTTGGAGAAATCGTGCGCAAGCACTAGGAACTTCGACGGGGATACTAAAATGTAAATGTAAGTTAATTGTTGACAAATCTACATAAATCGTACTCTACCTTTCCAGCCCAAGTGATACTTGGATTTTGTTGAAACTTTCAGAATAGAGTCTCATTGAAGTGGTTATGGATCCAGTAACCCAGTATATCATAATGTTATCCAAAAGGTTTGTATAAGTGTATTTAAGCTGGAGACCACCATCTGGTTTTTCTTTCCATTCGTCGTTGGTCCAAGTCGTGAACTTTTCGAGAATGTATGCGGCAAGACCCACTGGAGAATCGTTCAGGCCCACTCCTGCAATTATGCAAACCTTATCAATTACTGTGTAGATACTTCAGATATAGTTGTTTCTGATAGGCACGCTCTAATTTTATTCTTTTACTGATTAGGTGCCGGCCCTTGAAATATATTTTATTACGCGAGGAAATATAGCTGAGAGAAGCGTGATGCAAGTCTAAACGGGACTCATCACCTTCAATAAATACTGATTCTATGAATGGTAACTTCGACACCCTTACGCAAAAGAGGAATTGTTAAAGAGAGAAGAATATTTCCAACATTTACTTGTTCTGATTACGTAATCATATAAGTTTATTGTAGGTCGGCCTGTAGTTGCGTTATTACTGTAATGGGTGTTCAAAGGTCGATGGCAAATTCTGTTAACGTTAATGTATATTGTAATTTATTTACCTGTATATAACCTCACTATTAAGCATAAACATGATATTAAAATGGGATAATCTATTATACGAGGTTTGTCCAACTGAAACCCATCTTTGATCAACTTAGCCTTGAAATCAAATGTAATAATTCAAATGACGTTTATTAATGTTAGTAGTGTTTGTAAGCAACACATTAATAAGTTTCTGGCATTTGAATTTGATTCTGACTTTTAAAACTTCCATTTTGAAATGGTGTTTGCTATTACAAATCCGTCCAAGTTTGATCAGCGTGCGGCCCTACAATTTTTACGCGCTGAGAGTGTGCAGCCATTGCAGATTCATACGCGAATGCAAGCAATGTATGGAAATGCATGTACTGCGTACGCAACTGCGACAGAATGGTGCAAAAAATTTAACAATGGAAAAGAGGGGACTATGGATGAGCCGCGACCAGGTGCACAGTGTACTGTATTAACAAAAAACAATATGGCATGTGCGGAAGGCCTTATTAGAAAAAAATCGTCGAATTTCAATAAGAGAAATTTTAGAAATTGTTGGTGCGAGTGTAGGATCTGTCCATAGTATTGTTCGTAATCTGGGTTACATCAAAGTTTGTTCACAATTGATTCCTCGTGTCTTGTCTAATGAGCAAAAGGGCTTGCGAATGGGCTTATCTCTGCAACACCTCACAGACTATAGGCAAAATGGTGATGACTTTCTTCTGTCAATAGTTGCTGGTGACGAAACTTGGTGTCATTACCACGAGCCATCCAGTAAATTATCGTCGATGCAGTAGAAACGTTCAAATTCACCATCACCGAAAAAGTTTAAAGCGCAACCTTCTGCCGGCAAGGTGATGTTAACATTTTTTTTTCGACCATGAAGGACCCTTGTTGGGAGAGTTCAAGAAACCTGGAGTAAATGTCAATGCAAATCGGTACAATGAAACTTTGAACAAGCTTCATCAAGCAATAAGACGGAAACGTCCAGGAACACTTACGCGTGGGGTCAGTTTGCTGCACGACAATGCTAGGCCTCAGTTGCTATTGTGGCAAAAGAAAATCTTCGCCGAAAGAAATGGAGGATTTTAGAGCGTCCACTCTATAGCCCGGATCTATTGTCTTGGGATTTCCATATTTTTTGACCGCTGAAAAAGGCTTTAAAAGGTCGGCATTTTGAGTCTGACGCAGAAGCACAGATAGCTATGGAAAACTTCTTCAATCAGCAGCCACAAGAATTCTATGAGCAGGGTATACGTCGGTTAGTAAAACAATGGGATAGGTGCCTTAACTGTGACGGTAATTATTTGTAATGAAATTGTTGAATACATTTTTTATAAATCAAAGATGGGTTTCAATTGAACGTACCTCGTACTTATATATTATTTCTATGGTGGTATTAGTTGTTTACAAATTATGTTTCTGTGGCTGCCAATGGCCCTTTTTTCCTGGTAACGCTTTCCGCTTCACGTAACAGTTTTAAACCGATTCAGTTTAGATATATATCTAATAGTTAACAACAGCATATCTAAAAATTCCCGAATAGTTGCATGCTTTCCGGTATATGTAGGCAGCTGGTACGTTTTTCTGTTACTTACCAACAGTATCTGGTTTCGTTGCTTGTATATGTGAATATCCCATTTCTAACATCAAATTCGAAAATGTTTTGGACAAGGGATACATTCGATGTTCATATTCCTTTTCCACTACCAAACTGGGATATATACTTCCAAGAATAAGTTTCAAATTGGATAATGGGGTATTAACAAAGCACATGTTTGAGTGCATCCCTAACACTTTTCCAGGGTACAGGATTGCCATACTGGATACAATAATAGAACCCCAATCACCACCTTGGATGTAGTACTTCTCGAATCCCAATCGTTGCATCAAGTTCTTGAAAACCACGGCTATTTGTGCGACACCAAGTCCTGGTTTCGCAGCACCTTGCGAAAATCCATATCCAGGGAGAGATGGAATGATCAGTTCAAATACAAAATCACGGCCCTTTTGAGGAGTAGTCAGGAGTGGGATCAGCTCATAAAACTCACGAACTGAACCGGGCCATCCGTGCAACAACAGCAGGGGAAGTACCTTTAGACCAGACGCGCTGGAAGGTTTAACGTGGAGGAAATGAATTTGCAAACCCTGGATGCTGGTTGTAAATTGGGGATATTTGTTTAGAAATTGTTCCCTCTCGCGCCAGTTATACTTTGTTCGCCAAAATTCTACAACTTCTTTGAGGAGGTTTGTGTTCATTCCGTATTGTTGCTGGATACCTTCCAATGGTGGTGTGAAGGAACGAGCTTGATCTAGACGTTTCTTCAGATCTGTTATAACCTAGAAATAAAAAAATTTGTTTATATAGAGTTGCTGCAAACCATACATTTATGAAATTATATTACAATATTTGATGTAGAAAGACATAAAATAGCAAAATTCATTTTAGAATTAATACACACTGTATGACTGCGTATAGTAGGAAACAGCCAAATTAAAAAATATTCATTATTTTATAATCAAGCAATCGTAGATATAATGTTGTGTATTAATTATTTTATATGTTGTATGCACTTGTCCATAAAACCGTTCGATAAAGGGTATCGTAAAAATACTAGCCGCCTTGTCTACTAAATTATGTTTATGATTGTTGCCGAACCTTCTGAGAACTGGGACTTATTGCACTGGGGTGGTTTTAGGAAAAATTAGGGCATCAGAAAAGACAGAGTGTGGATTTTTAGACGGGTGCAAAGTTCACGTGTTCGGGATAAGTGGATAACAATATCGAAAGTGTGGCGAATAAATGTGGAATGCAAGGAAGCACTGTAAACACGCTGTAGATAATGCTTTTACTTTTGATGTCGAAGGACAGTTAGTAGTGGTAATTACTGTCTTATTGTGACTGGGAGGTTGCGACCCCGTCAATGATTGAGACATGAGCCTGCGGGTCAGCGTACTAGCCAGGATTTCATTTTAAGCTTCTTAATGCTTGGAGGGTCGTCTTTCGACCCAACCTCGACCTAATTGACCGAGCGTGGTAGCCATTGATCTCTGCATTGCACTTTGGTGAGTGGCCTGTGCAGAGCCTGTCTTTCACTAATTTCCTTATGTGCACGTACGACGACTGAGGGAAGTCGTTTGGTGTACACAATAACATTGGTACGCCCATCGCTCGGTAGTAACATTTAACTGCTCAATACCCGTTACAGGTTACATCAGACGGTCCTGTCTCAATGCCAAAAGTGCTACATGGGACTCTACAGGGAGACGCCCAACATTTTGTAAGTATGAAATGTAGAAGCTGCAATGCTAATGTAATAATAAATTGTTATTTGCGCTCCGTGATAGTGTGTGCTGATATGAGGCTTGATTGTTGGTGTGTTTGCTTTACGAACGCACGGCGTACATTTGTGAAAATGTACGATTCCGAACTTCGAAGAATTTAGGCTTGGTGGAGTATGCATAACCGATTCGGAGGCCCTGTAGGCGAGCGTTGAGTTAATTGCTACTGTTATTACAAATTCCTACAACCTGTAACCGAAAAAAATACGGCTCTTCTTACATAAATGTACTAATTAGAGTGCTGCGGATTATGACCTCGTTTTGTTCGGCAATTTTATTAATTTCACATGAACATTGATTCTAAATAATCTCTGGTGTTTAGCAAAACTATATTGATTACGGTTGTATGTATAAAGGTAGGCGCATACTATTCGCATCGCACGGAACGTACGGAACGGACGGAACGCATTTTTGTTTGCTATCATATGTAATACTATTGAGTATCGCATATTATCCGCATCGGACGGATCGCATAAACGGAATTGCGGAATCACATCGTCGAAACACCATCAAATCCGTGAGATGCGGTGTATGTTGATGACGTCATCACCTGTATGAACTTGCAAAACGTAAAGCGCTGGAAGTTTGACTGAAATGTTGACACAGTTTATAAGCAGTTGAATATCTGAGTAAATTAAAACACTATATTAATAAGTTAGTAACAACGAAAGCAAAAATGGATGATGCTACCCTAATTTCTGTGATACAACATTATGAAGAATTATACAATTTAAAACATCCGCAATATTCTGTTTTGCAAAGAAGGCAAAATATATGGGAAGAAATTGCAAAAGTAATGAATTAAAAACAATTCTTCTTCTGAATTCATTTCGTTTCTAGGTGAAAACTGCGGCTGTAATAACGGGACTGCGTAGCTAAATAGTAAGCGTCACAACAAAATAAAATCCGTTCCGTCTCGACTTTTTGCAAATAGTATGCGATGTAGCCAAATAAAATGCGATCCGTCCGTTCCGTCCGGTCCGTGTGATGCGAATAGTATGCGCTTACCTTAACTGTTGTTAAACATTTCGTCTTTTTCAACCCAACGATATCTTGTAATTCTATTTACATGAGGACTGGTATCTCATAAAATATGTAAATAATCATCTTTATCTGTGCGTGTGGAACATATTGATATTTATCTTTTGGCTTGTGAAATATTTGCTTATTAACTTGAATTTATCTCATATACCATGAGAAATCGCTGCGTTCTGGTGGAATTATCGATACGGCCGTATTCATCACCATGTGAATGATTTATCAATGGCAGCAACATTATATTTATCCAGTTGCTGATAATTCGTTTGTGATTCACGTATCCACATTTTTCTAGTTAATGAAGCCGACTTTAACTAGAAACAAGTTTTATTTACCTAATTGTCATTGGTTTATTTGAAAGCAAGCGAATGTATTTCCATTTTTCCAAAGAAAATATCAATTGGAAGACATTATCTGTATGGGTTATGCGATACTATTATCATATTATTTCTTTAATTTCCAATATTTCCACAGGTTTACAAATGAACACCAAATTGTGATGCGAGGAGAAATTTAGAGACTGTCACGCTTCAAATAAGATTTCTAAGCACTTCGTCAATTCATTTTTAAATTTTTTAACTGTCTTCTATAATTGCAATTAAAGTAATCATAAGTAGTTCACAAGATAAGGTCTCTGCTTGTGGAACTTTTTCATGAAATTCTTTTTAATAGAATGAAACAGCATCAATCTGACCTTGTTTCAAAAAATAAGATCCAACAACAAACAATTTCTGTTATCATGTATAAAACCTCTCCAAAGATATTTATGTGATTTTTATCAATAGAGATACTTTGCGAACGTAATTTAGAAGGTCATGACTTGGCATTAATAGTTGGTAGAATATATAGGATTCACTTGATCTTCTGTTAGTATAATTTACGAAAATAATGTGAAGAAACTAGAATCGTTTGGCATTTAGCAGTTTTTTTAAACCAACTTTATTAGCAATCAGAGCAGTGACAATCATTCTACGAGTGAATTTTATGTTCCTAATTACTGACACGACGGGAAGACACTCAATGGTGTTTAAAAAGCATTATAGTTTAAATAAGACTACAAGCGTAATGATAAATAATTCATGATGACGTAAAAACAAAATATTTCATTGTAATTCGACCTTGGACCCATTCAATATACTCAGCCGTAGCGGTATTATACAACGTACTTTACTATAATAATTTATTTACCTGTTCGGGCACGTTAATTTTGAAAGGTTTAATGGAAGTATCTTCCTTTATTTGTTTTCCAGGGCCCCACCAGGTGTCCTCCAGTTTAGGAAGCGGCGGAACTTCAAGCATGGAGTTGATTTTTATTCCAATAAACACCCCCAAACCTGCTACAGTTAGCAGAACTAGGTTGGCAAATATGCCCATTTTTAAAGCGTATGAAAACAGGTATGAGGAAACGCACTAAGGAACTATCTGCTCGACTGCTCTCAGCTAACAAACAGTTTTACCTCAACAACGCTATAGATACTACTACTGAATTATGGACTATGATTCTAACGTTTGAGTCATTATTGTTTTTAATGTACTTGATGTGTAGGTAGTTTGCACCGAAAATATATTTTCTAGTTAAGGGCAAGTTTATAATGATCCAGATAAGATGAATTTTTTTAAATGTCTGATACAACTACTTTAGAGGGCCGTCCACACGCTCCGTCTTTTTACACCGTCTTGCTTGCGCAATCATCTCTGTGCTAAAAGACATAACTAACAACGCGTCTACATGGTACGGTTTTTGGCTATGTTTTATTACTCAGTTTTATAGAATACTTTGGCTTGTAAACGTCCTCCTCGGCAGCACCAGAACGAAGTGAGGCATTGAGTTTCCTCAATTCTTTGCGATGACAGTTTCTCAATAATTTAATTTTTTTCCGTACGCAGAGATAGCTTTTGTAAATGTCAGTTACTTCAGACAAGAATTCTTTCGAATATTGGCGTAAGTCAGTCATTTTTTGTTACTAAATGCAATGTTTCTATTAAAAACAGTGTAAGTGCAACAATTCGGCCTATCACGTACATTGCTCCAAGAAATTAACGCACCAATTATTAATGTTGCGATAAAAGAAAAGTGGTGCGCTATCTACTTCAACCAAATGTATGGAATGAATGGCTGATACAAACCTGATAGAAACATGTTACTCTTGGTCTATTTTTACATCTTTAACTTTGTTAAAAAGATAATCAATTTTACATGCACATTTACAATTTACTTGCAGTTTCGTTTTACTTCAAAACGTATCAAATCTTGTAGCTGTCATCAAACAATTGCTTGTACGATCAATCTTATTTAAAATGCAACGTATCTCAAGAAATTTAAGTCGTGATGAGTGTGTTACAGCCCTTACTTTGTCCGAAGAAGGGTATTCTTTCCGCGCTATCAATGACAGGCTTGGAGTAAACCAGACAACCATTTCTCGGGTCATCCAGCGTTTCAGAGAAACTAACGAACATGACAGGCGACCAGGGCAAGGGCGACCACGTGCTACTACCGCTGTATCGTTTTCTTCGATTGCGTGCACTAAGAGAGCGCTTTACCGCCACAAGAGCCCTCCAAAGACAACTTTCAGCAGTACATAATGTGCAGGTTAGCATTGAAACCTTTCGCCAACGTCTTCTGGAAGGAAATCTGGGAGCCAGATTACCAGCTACTGGCCCACAGTTGACTGCATACCACCGCAGACACAGATTGGATTTGGCTAGAAACCACTTGAATTGGGAAAATGAAGATTGGAGACGCATTTTGTTCACAAACGAGTCCGAATTTTGTTTGGAGAGTTGTGATAGGCGCATTCGAATTTTTAGACGTCCAAATGAACGATATGCTCAATGCAATTTTGCCCCCAAGACTGCATTTTGTAGTGGCTCAATAATGGTATGGGGCAGTATATCTTTCACGGCCCGCACAGACCTACACATCTTCCCCAAAGTACATTATAGATACCTTAAAACAGTATGTTGTGCCATATGCTCCATACATCGGAGACAACTTCCAATTAATGCACGACAACGCTCGGCCTCACACAGCCAGAATTGTGCAAGAATACCTAGAGGACGTTGGTATTCCTGTTATGCAATGGCCACCCAGAAGTCCCGACGTGAATCTGACTGAGCACCTCTGGCACATTCTCGGAAGACAAGTACGTAGTTCATTACACGCAATACTATAAACAATATTGCGATTGTTAGTTGTGGTGCGTTAATTTCTTGGAGCAGTGTATTTTATCTACCAGCACAGAGCAGCTGTTTTAATAAAACTAACCTCGCTGGCGTCCACACGCTATGTCATATATGGGCATGCTTCAGTTATTTTCAAGCAAGACCCGAACCCGCTCAAGCCGCTCTTTGGATTTCTGCAAGCCATGGTGTTGTTGTCCACAAACTCCGCCTTGCCTCGCATAAGGAAGACATAGCAAAACTGAGCGTGTGGACGGTCCTTTAGAGAACAGATAATGATCACAATGACCTTGAAAATGTTATTTATATATTTTTAATATTATCTGTCGTATTAGGAATAGTATTTTTAGACAAATTCTTTTACATGCTCGCATATTTTCCAATAAAAAAGGGTTTTAAATGTTTTGGTTAACTAGCTCCCTTGTCTAATAAATCAGACGGGTTTCGAATTTGTGCGTTCGGTATAAGTACCTAAATGAACAGTGTATTTATGCTGCTTAGTTGATAAGCGTACTGAAGTGACGTATACCTATGTATTGGCTATCTGTAAAGTGGTGGTGATTACCTGTAAGGTAATGGAGTTAAGCGAGCCCCTTGGGGGGGGAGGGTTGCGAGCTCCCCAAGGTAGCATGGCGTATCCAGCTCAAAAAGGAGGGGGGGCAGCTTTCTGAATCCAACTTCTTTCATGGGGGAAGGGGATCCATGGGCAATAATACACAAATACAAAAGCAAAACACTATTTATTAACAAAATTAATTTTTGAACAGTAGTTTGCGAGGATTAGTTGCAAGTTTTCTAACTAGGTACAGCTTCCACTAATTATTCCTTGTTTATGAAAGCCCATTGACGATGAATCCTTAGCATGGCTAATTCATTTAATCTATTTTCACCAACAGTGCTTCTAAGTCATGTTTTAATTCGGCGAAGGGAACGTGGGAACTGAATGAACGCTCTATAGTGCTTGTTGTGCAGGGCTGTGAAAGCAAAATCAGTAGCGCTTTCTAATGGTTGGAAAAAACAATTCGCTCTTTCTTAAAACCTCGATGATATCTGGCGCTTCTTTTACCTCATTCCACATTTTGAACCACAATTCCCTCCCCCCTTCGATGCCTTCCAAATTGTAAAAAGTTGCACAAGCTGAAGTACTTTCATTCCATTCGTTTAAATTTATCACGAAATTTTAATGGCTTTGGCAATACTTTTGGCATCAAGCCTTTTAAGCTCTACAAAGCCTAAAAATTCTTCTTCGATTGTGTTGGCCTTTTCATCGAAGAAACGCAATTCAATAGACAGTTGTTCTTTGCCCTAAATATCCGCGCTTTGTCAGCAAGAATGCTGTAAGCGTAAGCTTCCTTAATCGTTGTGATGATATGTTCCCTGATTGTAGTGCCACATAGATCAATTATTCCATTTTGTATGAAAGGTGATCGGTATGACGGGTTTTTCAGTCCATGCTCAAAATGGTGTTTTAATTGTGAATCACCTGCTTCGATGCGTAAACGGCATAAGTCTACAAGTACGCCTTCATCCAGATGTTTGCCTCTGAGAGGTAAATCATGTGTGCCGGAAAAAATGAAGCATTAAACAACTGAGAACCGTATTTAAAAAATTTACAATAACTAATTCAAAAATTAACCAAATTATAGTAAATGTTCAAAATGTCGCCCGTGTAGGGACAAACTTCTAGGGCTTGCAAAACACAACAAAGCAAACAACTTTTGTTAGTAAATGTATAGTCAAAAGTGTTTCCTTTAGAAAATAGAGCCTCAAAGATTCTTTAAGAAGTACCTGAAAATAGGCAAACCAAATTGAATTTTAAATTATTTTTCAAATAGTTTATTTTTGCTTTGTAATTTTGGTTTTTTCTATTGCTTAGTTTTAAACATTGTGTTAATTAGTTTATTTTACATTTAATTTGAATTTGAAAATTGGGGAAGAGGGCTTTATTTATTCTATATTAATTTCCGTCGTTATGGAAACAAATAGTAGGTAGTAAATTGAGTTGCCTACATTTAGGCGCTTCTTAAAGAATCTTTGAGAAGCTCTACCCCTGAAAGGAAATACTTTTGACCATACATTTATTAACAAAAAATGTTTGTTTTCATGTATACTTCAAGTCCTAGAAGTTTGTCCCTCAATTCATTAACACCCTGTATAAAGGGCGAGTCGGGGGAACTAGATAAACATTTTTAATTACAGGCGCCCTTCGTAGACGAAGCAGAAAATTTTTAGAGGTAAATGATGGTATTTTTGAACATTTATTATAAAAACGCTATGATTACCAAAACGTTAATGTATGAAATTTTGGTTATTTTTAATTACGCTATGGCTTGAAAAAAAAATAAAAATCGGTTGAATTTTTTTTACATTATTTTCACGTGTACAATACACTCCTGGAGTTTGGTCCGTTACTCCCGACTCACCATGTATATTTGTAATAAACTAGATGGCACGAAACAACAAACTTTACTGTCGTAAAAATTGCACACACTTGTGACCCTTGTGTGAATGTAATTTAACTGCGCCCTCTTGTATATGTACAAGGTAAATAGCTTCTGCAATATTCTCGTTGTTAATGCCTCGTGAAATGAAATGAGACTTCTAGGAAGCTCCTTGTTGCCACGAGCTAACTATACATCCACCTGTGAAAACTACAACCTGTACATGTATAATACACGTATTTGTTGTTCATATTTTTTTGTTTTATTTTAAGTTTTTGCCACCTTAGAAGCCCCCCTTGCCCCCCTGGATACGTCCTTGCAAGATAGCCTGGGGGGTTGTGTACCCGCGCGGAGTTCCGTTTTAAGCTGTTTAATGCCTGGCGGGTCGTTGATTGAACGTGATCACTCGACTTGACCTCAACCTAGTTGACCAAACAGTGATCTCTGCATTGCACTTTGCAGAGCGGTTTGTGGAGAGCCTGTTTCTCATTCTTTTCCTTGCGAGGCACGTACATCGACTTGCGGAGGTAACTATTATTTCTTATGTGTTCCATGCTTTACTAATGTGTGCTGAAATGGGGTTGTGACTGTGTGTTTACTATATGAGTGCATCGCGTACATGTCTAAAGTTGTTTACGAGCTCCCGAAAATGTAGCCTTGATGGGTAAAACATATCTGATTTTGAGACTGTATCGGTGGGTTTTGAGTTAATTATTACTGTTAGTTTGTCAAACTTCCCACAGGTCGTCCCGGGGCGAAAATTACCTTCCTACAGTAATTGCCTTACATCCAAAATACTATTTAAGCGTGTTTATTTTTAGAGTCAACTTTAAACTAACACCTGTTAACGAAGACATTAGTTAAAAAAATTGAACAAAAATGCTTGCGAATAGGCTTATCTCTGCTACACCTCACAGACTATAAGCAAAATGGTGATGACTTTCTTCTGTCAATAGTTGCTGGTGACGAAACGACATTCAATCAGACATAACTAAACATTACAAAAACGCGACAAAGACTCTTGGAGAATAAACAGTGATCTCGAAAATTTGTCCTGATTAGGTACTTAGTTTGAAGTTGCTTCACAGTGATTATGTAGTGTGCAACTGGATCTTCGAATGTAGTAATCTAGGCGCATTTCCTGTATACTGTTACGTATAATAGTTGTATTTAAAAAAATCACACTTTTAAAACCATTTGTAACACTACTAATTATACATAAAACATATAATAAATATTTTGTTGGAAAGGGCCGCATCGGCCGGACACCGGACGTGGATGAACATTTTTACGCACTAACAGTAATAATTAGACATAGTTGTAGATATACAGGGTGGTGAATCTTTTGATGCTTACTTACTATTGGCATTTCGGAAACGGTAAGAGATACGAGATCGGCTAAATCAGAGAAATCTGACAAGAAATTCTGGATAGTTTAATTCGTTATTGATTTATCACGAAAAAAAACTGAACATTGTGATTTTAGACATAAATCATTATCTTCTCTGCTATTGACACTATTCCAATAAAACTTGGGAACTTTGTTTTTGGTCCCTTTAATTTGAAGCACATTGACAGAAATTTTCTAGGCCTTCTAGATTTCAAGCTACAATAGTCAACGTTTTTTATTTCTTATGGCCGCCATATTGGATTATCACACTATTAGATAGACAACAAAATCAGATTTTCAAGGCGGTAACCAACATAATCTTTTTCTTAAAAATAACTTGTTACAATTTGATAAATTTGCGTAACATTTTCCTGTTAAACACGAATCTAATAACAAAAGTCCAATTTTTTATTACCATCACCAGGATGAATAGTTTGTACAGGTGTGAATTTATGACCATGGTACTTATGTTTTTTTGAAGATTTTCCTCGTATATGAATTATCAATACCACACTTTTGAGAAATTTTTCGTCTGGGGTTTTCTGGATCAATCGCTAGTTGAGCCAGCACATTCACTTCATTAGCAATAATTCCTTTTCCATACGGCCCTCGCGGCCTTCTAAGCCTGCTACAAACAGCCAAATTTCTTCAAATCCTCGCAAACATTGTTCATTGGGGTAGCTGTCTCCCTGGATACAAATTTGCATAATTTTCAGATGCTAGAATAGCATTTTTGTTGCTGTGAATGCAGACATTGTACGTATCCTGCTTTTCCTCATCGGTGAGCAGCTTGACAATTACAAAATACGATAAACAAACTCCACTTAAGGCAATCTGTCTATTTAGTTATTAAAACAAATCATTTGTTACCTGTCAGTTTCAATTGTTTTATAAGAGGCGCGCTTTGAAAATTTAAATAATCATGTTGCTTTTGAATTTGTTATCTCGTTATTTAGCAATACAATCTGTAACTTTAATTATTGTTTCAATTGTTTTTCAATTCCTACACAAATGTTCAAATTTCAACAAGTTTTTTGAACGAAAAGGGTTATGTTGGTTACTGATTTGAAAAGATAATTTTTTTGTCTATCTAACAGTGCGATAATCTAATATGGCCGCCAAAAGCTATGTAAAAGTTGATTATCGCAGCTAGAAAGCTTAGAGAATTTCTGTCAACTTCATTCAGCTCACATTAACCAAAAATATCCAAGTTTGATTGAAATATCATCAATGGTATGAAAGATATTTCAATATTTTTCATATTGCTGATACTTCGATACTTCTACACTTCGATACCGTTGGGTATTCTTATCAATATATGATACCGATCAAAGCATACTTACCTTAGGTAACTATCAATACCTGGCCCATAAGACATACGTCCTTAGTTGTCCCACACAGAAAACTTGGCGCTATTTAATATTTGTTTTTTATGAACTATTCGTTTTTGCGGTAATGTCAGTTGATCTAGCAATTACATTTACGAATTTTTACAGTAAGAGAAATCCGTTTTCAAAACATTATCAATCATTGGTAAATCATTTCATAAACAGAAAGTGAATAAGAACCGGAAAGTTTTCAGATATTTCCGGTAAACTATACATTTTGAAAATTAAGATAAATAAACCGTACAGTCCAGTTACCACTTTACCATTTACCGGTAATAAATTTGAGTATTAGGAGAATTAAAATGGCGTAGCGGATATGGTTGTAGTCATGTCTGTTTTAGTGTAGTATTTTAGCATGAAGATTACTACATGAACTACTAGTTGTTACAGGCCAAACGCGCTTTTTCGTCGGACCGCAGCAGGAAAGATGGAAGTACCGCCTTCGACTTAACTCAGAGGAGTAGGGGTGGTTTACGAGAAACGCTTAAGGGAAGGAGATCTAACGTAGTTGTGTACAGGGCAAGTCAAAATTATTGGGCGCCACCTTCCAAACCACAGCTGATAGCCGGTTCTCGTGGGAAGGCCGAGAAACCAGCAGCTTACTGGAGATCGAACTCAACTTTATTGTGCCTCCTCCTGTATATAATGCTTCCAAAGTTCATGCACCATAAAATACACAGAAGTAAAAGATTGTGACGCCTGCTGATAATTTCCAACTAAGTAAGTAAATAATTGGTTAATGATAGCCTCCCGGAACCGCAATCGAAGATGGGCGGTTCTCTGCTTATCTCGAATAAATATCTTAATTAACTTTATGTTAATTACCTGGAAAAAAGGGCGCCAACGACTAATAATAAAATACACTACCATTAACGCAGATGTCGATTGGTTAGTCGTACCCACAGTGTATTACTTACTTAATTCGTTACTACAGAAACGATGATAGGTAACAATAAATAACAAACACAATTGCAGCAACAATATTTAATATCAGTAAAAATAAATGTCTCATATGTATATATAAACCCAAGTTTGCAACAATACTATATATACTTATAATTGTAACCTGTATCGGTACACAACTAACAGTGCAATCACTCAATACAGCCCCAAAAATACCCGACTTTGAGCTACAATAAAAATACTGCGTTTCACTGCCCAACAAACGCCCTTAAACCGCGTCCTACGCTCTATTCGCGAAAGGCCTTTCGAGGAGTACAGCGTAGATAAGAGAATCCAAAAATTGCTGTGAAACCCGAACAAAACGCAATATTACCGCTCCTGTTGACTCACGCTGTATATAGAGTGAAATTCCCGTGATTATGTACGCTAATACTTGTACAAATTAACAATCTAAAGAATTATGACTGTAAAGTAGTTGTAACACTCTGTACAATTACAACATAGTTCTTATCTATCCCAAAATATGAACAAGTTCATACAAAACACAAGATTATTTACAATGACTCCGAAATTATCAGAATTAAAAATAAATTTGCACTTCCCTGGTTAATCTGGTCTGGAAAATCCTAAAACACCTCGAGTCCGGCACGTGTCCTCGTTGCGACGGCAGTATGGAATTCGAATATTAGTTTCTCGCAAACAGCAGATATTACCATTGAAAGCACACACAGAATCTTCGGACGAATCTCGCCGTCCCCAAGTTGTCTAATTTCGAATACAAGGAAAAGTTAGGACAGCTATAATTTAAAAGACAAAGGAAACTTACCAATCGGAACTACGATTGACACGACAAAAATCATGAAAGGAACGAAACGTCGAGTATAGTGACAATAACTGTCGATAACGTAATCTCACAATCAACTACTGATCACGTTATAAACTATGATTTTCCCAGAAAATTGAGATAACTCAAAGTGAAACACTTTAACGGGAAAAACCAAATTCAACGACACGTTCGTTTTCTGTCAGACGCAGAGAGTCAATCACCGGAAATCCTGTTTAACTAAATTAATCATGCGTACTAAGTCAAATGCTCCAAGTAACCACTCCTGGGACTAGTGTGAAATGGGTTGCGGACAACCTAGGCGAAAATAACGTTATAAGATATGGTGAATTTTAAGACAAATATAGGTAGCTTTATTGCTTGAAATTGGTAACACTCATTGTACAAAAAAATACAATCAAAACGGTAATAACTGTAGTTGAACAAAAGGGAAGTTGGGACGTCCAAACCAAAGAGTTCGCTGCCACTGGCTTGCGATATTTACTTTACTAAACAATAGGTTTACGCAGCCATCGCCGTTCGAGTTTACAAAAATTAATTACACTTGAATCTTAACAAGTAATGAAACGATGGGCAATGGAGGGTTGCCTCGCTTTTAATATGACAAGTACATTAAGCTGTTCTGTTTCTTGTTTACCAACCAAGCACTGGTAAACAGGGGAAAACAATCACTGTATAGTACATTCGTAAGTTTACATTAGTTTTCTTCAGGTTCCTACACAGGCACGCCCCTGAAGGCTGGATCACGATTGGAACACAGCAATCGCCAAGACTTTCCTAGGGAAACGGGAAATCTCGAGTGCAGCCAGGAAGGAAATATTCGCCGCGCTAACTTCCAACGCGTTTGTCGCAGCAGCGGCATATCCAGAGGGTCAGAAAAGGGGTTCGCAACCGGGTCGGAAGGAGATCTTAAGCCCCAAAAAAACGCAATGCAAATATGCAGCGACTGAAAGTATTTCACCATACACCAAAATATTTTACAAGTATCCTAGAAGAAATCAACACGTAGGGCTCCCTCAAGGGAAATTTCTAGCAAACGTTCACGGCCAAGCGCGTAGACATAATATTCATCGGCATTCCTCCAGGATAACAAAAAAAAAAGTCCACTAAACTCTATTCGGGAAATAATAAGATATCACAGAGATACAATTAACAACAATCAATATTTTATTCTCTAAATGACAGTTCTACAAAGTAAAACTATTCTACTTTGTTATGAACCTTGCGGAATTTGTTAACCGCTGACCAAATATCATTGGCTAACAGTTCCGGCTCTTCGAATGCTGCAAAATGACCACCCCTTGGAAGATCAGTGGTTTGTACCAGCTGCTTGAATTTGTCTTTTAATATAAAGTCGGGGTAATAGCTTAATTCGTGAGGAAATCGCGCACAAGCACTAGGAACTTCAATTGGGATACTAAAAGGTAAATTTAGGTTAATTTTTGACAAATGAACTTACATAAATTAGAGCCTACCCTTCCAGTTTAAGTGATATTTGTGTTTTGTTGAAAGTTTCAGAATAGAGTCTCATTGAGGTGGTTATCGATCCAGTAACCCAGTAAATCATAATGTTATCCAAGAGGTTTGTGTAAGTGTATTTAAGCTTTAGACCACCGTCTGGTTTTGTTTTCCAATCGCTATTTGTCCAAGTCGTGAACTTTTCCAGAATGTACGCAGCAAGACCCACTGGAGAATCGTTCAGTCCCACTCCTACAATAATAGAAAACATATGATCTATCTCAAGAACTACAAACCAAGTATTGATGTGTATACTGAAATCTTAATTGCTTTTGCTATTGAAGTATTGGGCGTTAGTCAACATTTCATTAAGTAGTACTTTTAGCATTGCCCGGGTTACCTAATCTCGTACGCTTATTGTAGGGTTGTTTATTGTTTAGTGACATTTCTAATGGGAGTTCAAAAAGAGGTCAAGTAGATAGATGGAATGTACTGTTTATCTGGTACCATCAATACTTTGCATATTTTCCTCCAGTGCTCTTCTTTCTTGTAGCACTTCCTGCTTCACGGAACGGATTTATATGCCAAGATTCGCATTGATCTTGGTTCAGGTGCGAAAATATCATTCGAAAAATACTTCCTGGTTCCAACATTTTGTGACCATAAAATCATGAGAATTATAGAAATACCTACTTGTTAGTTTTAACTTTTGTGTAGTCACAAAGAAAAACCTCGAATAATGACGTACAACTTCTTCTTGTTTGGGTGCGTTGCCTTTTACAAGAAGTAAATGTAAAATTAACTGGTTAAACAACCACTGACAGTTACTTGTCAAACACCGCAACCGACTGCGCCGGGGAAAACCGATTCACGTTTCGTATAGAATTTTACATACACAAAATTGAAAATCCATCTACTTGAACCCCTTTTTTCGTACATGCGTAAATAATTTACAGTTGTACTAGGTGTCCATAAGAGTATCGACAGATTCATTAAAATTAGAGTATTGGGAAGTATATTTGACATCTCTCCATGTACAAGCGACACATCTTAAAGAACAAAGATCTAGTGGCAATGAAGTGGTACAAGATAATGTAAAGATATTTAAATTTGCCGTCTTTCGGTATTTACGAGCACCTGCTAAGTTTTTGTGTTACTCACCAACAGTATCTGGTTTGGTTGCTTGTATATGGGAATAACCCATTTCTAACAACCAATACGAGTATGTTTCGGAAAGGGGATACATTCGGTTTTCATATTCCTTTTCAACTACTAAGCTTGGATATATACTACCAAGCATAAGTTTCAGATATGATAATGGAGTTTTAGCAAAGCACATGTTTGAATGTACCCCCAACACGTTTCCAGGATACAGGGCTGCCATATTAGACACAATACCAGCACCCCAATCACCACCTTGGATGTAGTACTTCTCGAATCCCAATCGCTTCATCAAATTCTTGAAAACCGCCGCCATTTGTGCTGCACCAAGTCCTGGTTTTGCTGCACCTTGCGAAAATCCATATCCAGGTAAAGATGGAATGATCACTTCAAACACAAAATCGCGGCCCTTTTGAGGTGTAGTCAGGAGTGGAATGATTTCGTAAAATTCACGAACTGAACCAGGCCATCCATGTAACAGCAACAGAGGAACGACTGTTACACCAGAAGTACTAGAAGGTTTAACGTGAAGAAAGTGAATGTGTAAACCTTGGATGCTGGTTTTGAATTGGGGATATTTGTTTAGGAATTGTTCTCACTCGCGCCAGTTATACTTTGTCTTCCAAAATTCAACAATTTCTGTGAGGAGGTTTGAGTTCATGCCATATTGTTGCTGGATGCCTTCCAGTGGTGGTGCAAAGGGGCGAGCTTGCTCTAAACGTTTATTCAGATCTGTTATAACCTGTAAAAAAAAAGGTGCCATAGAAATCTTATTTTCTAATTTATATTGTGTGTTTATGAAACATCGTGACATAACAAATTCTCCAATGTTAATATTCTGCCGAGGAAAGAGAAAAAACATCTTTCGCTATTTATGCTAAGTTTCAAAACTACGACTGCGACATTAAAGAAATATACGGGATGAAAGGGCTATTAGGCATAAATGTTCAAATAGAACTTCTAAGAAAATCAAAACTAGTCTCCCTTTGCAAGCAATGCCAAACTTACGGACACATCCAAAGTTTCTGTTACAGAGAATGAAGATGCGTGAAATGTGTTGGAAAACACCACACAAAATAATGTAAAATGAATGAAAACAGCAAACCAAAATGTGCCAACTGTGGACAAGCTTACCCAGCCAGCTACAGAGGATGCGGAATAGCCAAAAGGATGCAAGAGATAAAGAACGAAGCAACCAGAACAATGCAAAAGAAAGGAAAACAAAAAAGTGACCACTGTGTAGATGAGACCCAAAATCATCCGCAGCACTACCAAATACTAAAGAAAAAGTGGAAAATTCACAAAAAACAAAAGTTTTGACAAATCAGCTACTACAAAGCCTAATGTCGAAACTTGAACAACAGGAAAAAAAGTTCGAGGAACAAGAAAAAACGGTAAAACCAATGTTCGAGAGATTAATAAAACTTGAAGCAAACAATAATAAAGCTACTGCTTCAAAGAAACAATAATGAACACGGAAAACATTAAAGTATCAATATTACAGTTTACTTTCGGCTTAGACCGCGTCGTCATTTGGGAACTACACCCAGCAGTATCAGGTAAGGACCGACCTGTAGCTTGCCTACCTTTACAAGCATTTACTGTAGAAGTTTGAGCAATATTTGCTCGTAGGTCCTGCCTGCTTAAACAGGGCCGTGTGCTTAGATTATGGAAACCTTGGGTCGGACAAGGATTTGTTCTGAATGTATTTTGTTTTTTAGTTCAATAATACTTAATCGGTTATGCCTGTTAGCTATTTGTGTACCCATACAAACTGACGTTTCGCAAAACATTCCAGCTTGCATCTTCAAAGTTAATAGAACACTCTTGGGAAAAGTTAGTTTGTTCACAAACAGTTAACAGGCATAAGCCGATTAAGTATTATTGTCCGGTCAAACAAAATACATTAGGATTAAATACTTGTCCGCCCCAAGGTTTAAATAATCTAAGCACACGGCCCTGGTTAGGCAGGCAGGGCCAACGAACAAATATTGCTCATACTTCTACAGCAAATGATTGTAAAGGCAGACAAGCTACAGGTCGTCCTTACCGGATACTGCTGGGTGTAGTTCCCAAATGGCGACGCGGTCTAAGCCGAAAGTAAATTGTAATATTGATAATTCAAGAAACCGCGAAAGCCTCAAAGAATGTATCATTAATAAAGTAGCTGCCCTGAATACCAACAGTATTCAGCAACATTAAAACGAGCTATAAGTATTCCTGGATTTGCAAAAAAATAGATATATGTGTGGCTCATATCAGAGACACATCTTATAAAATAAAAGTACATAACAATTAAAGGATACAAACTTACCACACTATACATCCACAAAATACTGCTAGAGGAGGAAATGTGGTAATAACACAGAAAACAACACACTACGAAAAAAACAAATATAAAACGGAAGAGAAAAAGAACTTGTATGCCAAACTACGCTGGAAAGAGCATATAAAGAAGAAAAGAGAAGAACTAAATATAAAATGCTGAGAAGAAACTCGCAACTTTCAATACATAACAAGTGTTACTTCTGTGCGACCAAGTTTTAAAACCAGTAAGGAGATTCGGTTGTCAACTTTGGGGCTGCGCCAGCAAAACTAAGATCAACCAAATTCAAAATTACCAGAATCAAGTGCTGAGGAGCATCGCAGATGCACCCTGGTACATTAGAAACAGTGATATCCAGAGGGATCTAGGGATAAATCAGTGATGAAGAAATAAAACAACATTGTCCAGAAGCATGAATCCAGGCTTCATCACCATATAAACGTCAAAGTAATCTAACTCCTCGACAGTACAGATCTAGTGAGAAGACTCAGAAGGATGAAACCGTTTGAGCTAGTGTAAAGACACGTGAAAGTGCCAGTAAAATATGTAGAGCAAATGTGAAGTGGTGACACACGAAAAAAATGTTGCAAAATAGAACTAAGCGGACACAAGTGGGTGAATTCTTAACAAAACCATTCAGTTAATTTAAGTCAGATAAAAATTGCTGGTTAGCTTTTTAGACTAGTTGCAATGTAACTTCATAATAATCAAAAAAAGTGCAGTACTCATTATGCTTTGATAATGCTACCTGTCACGGTTAGCGAAACGTAAGCACCAATCAATTCTACGACGAAGCGGTCGAAGCCCACAGAAATGACTCCATTTGATACAAACTGCGGAATCCTAAAACTTCACAGCAACTTGTAATATGTAAAGCCATTTCATAAATATTTGTCTTTCTCTGAATAAGATTTGCAATCACTTTTTCAGTTAATTTTTTTGGATTTATGGTTCCCTAGTGGCAATTGAACAAATCATTACATGTAGAATTTCTTGCTAAAATTCTTTTGAACACTGAAAATTTTCTAACGGAATGGAACTGCTTTCGTTTTTCCTGCGTTTATAAAATACCATTCAACCACTACATGAAAATTTTTTTTATAATATGTAAACCTATATGAGATTCCGGTGAACAGAGCCGTGTCCTCTAGGAACGAAGTTTATTTGATTGATTGGCAGATATTTAGCGGCTGCCTTCTACAAGGGCATGACTTGGCATTAATTGTTGTTTGTAAACATCTGAGTCACTGTAGAGCGCTCTAAATAGATTTTTTGAATCTTATTTTGGTACAATAAATATGCATATACATAAATATTCACGATTAACGATAAATAATTCGTGATGACCTACCGACAAATTATTTGCCGATCGACCTTGAACCCATTCCGGCCACTCAGACGTAGCGGTATTACTTGCGGCACGTGTTTTACACTGATTATTTATAAAAACCTTACCTGTTCGGGGACATTAATTTTAAATGATTTAATGGAAGTGTCTTCCTTCTGTGGTTTTCCCGGGCCCCACCAGGTGTCCTCCAAGTTGGGAAGCGGTGGAACTTTCAGCATGGAGTTGATTGTTATTCCAATAAACACCACCAAACTTGCTACAGTTAGCAGCACTAATTTAGTAAATATACCCATTACTGAAGCCTATAGAAACTATTAGAGCTGTGAAAAAACCTATTAATATACATCTAAAAAAACCTATTAATATACTATCTGCCACGGCAGTTCTCTACTAACAATCAAGTTTACCTCAACAACGCTGTAGATATATTGAATTATGGACTATGACTCTGTCTGTCCTGTGTTTGATTACGGTGTGTTACTGCACTTTACGTGCAGCAAAAATATATTTTTAGTTAAACTGGATTGGAACTTGAACAGGATATGGATGCACATCTGCCGACTAGCTGCTGTGCCGCAGTCATTCGTAGTCGTAGAGTAATTACTAGAATTATGCATATCTTCTGGTGCACCAATCCTCCAGAGGGATTCAGGCTAGGACTCTGCCTCCCCGTTATTCACAGGAATCGCTAGGGGGGGGGGGGGCTCATCAGCCCCACATGCGAAGGGGAGAGTATCATTAGTGTCCACACCCCGGCGTAAAAGTCAGTCGATGGCATCCTCACATTAATTTTGCATTCATAATAATAATAATAATAGTTCGACGTAGGCACATTTACGATGCAACCTCTGCTGTCTGACTACCTCCCGAATAATTGCTAGGGGAATAATGATTAAGCATGCCACACACACTATCTACTCATATAGCTACTTATATTCACTACGCTACTGTTTCCAATAACTACTTACGTAGACACGCCAATCTTGTATAACAACCATAATAGGACCCAATGGTTGTAAACCATATATAATACCAAGTAGATAACACGTAACCATTGGGGTAAACACATACAGGGAATTTTTATTTTTAGTATACATTGTCAACTTTCACAATAAATGGAGAAGTCAGTTTACAAAATTTTCGGTATGTATTATAATTCCTCATCTATCCACTATCCATTATCCTGCTAATCTTATTCCTTAGATATTGGTCCCCCACTAATCCGCCCGGGAATCAGTGCTGGGAGCCTGGTGCTTGATCAGAACAGCCCATTTGGACCCTTAGTAATACTCCGCGAATTGGGAATATTAATTAATTGAAAAATTAATTTAATTTAAGTGAATGCCTGTAATTGATAGCAGTTGACACAAGCTAATTTTTAAATGTGTTTAAATGTCTCTGGGAAGTCAATATCGTTGCACCTTTGTTTCTCGGTATACGAGATATGATATAGGACATAGGTAGATGTATTTTTGTTTGCTTTTACATTTTGCATCAACACCGCAGTAATTTGACGACCAGACCCAATTTTTAACATTTATTTAAATATTATATGAGGACTCGCTCTTAAAATTTTTATAAAATGGAGCGTTACAGAGAACAATATTACAATCAATGACCAACTCCAAAAATATTTATTATTGAAAAAATAAGTTTTATAATCAGCACCTAAAAATTATTTTCAACTTCATTAGAATAGTCAAAAACTATTTTTAATAGTGCTTATATATATGGGGCACTGCCTGTTACTGTATGTCTAAAAATCATTTCTCTAATATTTTTTGTAAGCGAGATATCAAGCTGATTCGTCTTAGCAGACTCACTCTGTATATATACCAATAGTAATAATTAAATAGTTCAAACCTATTATTGAGTTGTGAGTTGTTTGATAATTGGGGATGCTTTATTTTTATTTACATATAGGTATATCGAGTATTAACATACTAAATAAATAGCAAATATTTCTTGAAATATTTTTTTACATTCTGTTTTAGGGGGCGCTGAAATATAACTATGAACAAAGACACCTTTTATCTATGGGCCGGCACCGTTGCTGAAGGCATTATCTAAAAAAGTTGAGGATGATCATAAGATAAAATATTACTTTGGAAAATCTAATACTACTCTTAGAGAATATATAATCACCTCGTAAACGTTTCTGTATTTTTTTCGATATAGTTCCAAAATTGTAGTCAAAAATAGAAAGCGTATAAACTTGTAAAAATTCTTGTCAAATCCGCGATTCTTCAACGCTGGATGATGTCATTTAATTCGACGACCACGGTCCATAAAAATATTAAAGAAAAACAAAAATTAGTAAATTTGTAAGAGCCTACTCAAAAAAAATTATGACAGAAGGATGGTTCAACAGTAGTATTAATGGCTGCTCGTGCATAAGTACTACAGCAGTGCAGCACCTCGAACAAGGAAAAAAAATGTAAAACCCAAGTTATTTTTGTTTTAAAATAATAACAATATTTGCAAGCGTTATATAAATACAATATAACATGTTACAAATATAACAATAACAATAAACAATTAAACACTTACTCTGAGTAAAACGTCGATTCTGACTTGGGTTCGAAACCTAAGCATTACTATGTAGATTTATACAAATCTTTTTTGCAGCCCACCATACACAATTACCCAATCCTGCTTGCAACCGTGGGATCTTAATGCTAAAAACCTTCTCTAGAATTTCTGTCGTTCGGATTCGACGTTAAACTGTAGGTCCCCCGTGTTTCTACCTTAGCGCTGAGGGGAAACACGTAGCAGGGAAGAGGCCGATGGCCAGCAGTGCGACGAAAAGGCTGTCAATGATAATGATGAAACACTTAGATTATGAAACAGGTGCAATGCCATCTAAGGCAGTGTAGCTGTTACCATATTAGGTTAGTCTCGGCTATATTTGCCGATGCTTGTCGATGGCAAGTGAAGGCAACACTGCTTGATAAACAGTTGCACTTCTCCACATCCAAAGTGAATACGGTATTGATTTTCACAATTTATTTGGAGACGGTACGTGCCTTAGTTTAAGAATAAATTGGTTATATATGAAACATCAGCCCCACTTAAAATTTTCACCAGCCACTACTGCTGTATTTCTACCTCTTAAACAGTCGACATACTTAATTATTTTCCATCCCGTTCATACGTATCAGCTATTTCAAATTTACTATCAACTAACCGCCTAAAAACTAAAAATTCGCATAAAACTTGTTTTTAAGATTGCATTAAGGAAAACTCTTCTTAATTCTTATCGCGGATATTTTACCTTCTAACTTCAATTAGCACCCCTACGAAAAGACATAACTTCTATAAACGTTAACTTTAGCACCGCATTCAGACTAAATATGTGAAAGTACTCGCGCTTATTCTGTATCGTAAAATGATTTTTTCACAACGTGAAAACTGAAAATGTGTACAATAATGTTATTTTTCGAACTCCATTAAGCAACAATGTATAAAAACCCCTTCCATGGGCATTACATTTCGATTGAATCGATGTATTTTGACAACTAAATATTATTTTGTTGAATGCATATATAAAACTTTACACAGCTTATTTTTAGAAGGAAACTACCACACAACGCGTAGGACGTTGCCTACGGGTTCAGCTAGTAATAAATAATAATTCCAAGAGAATATCTGTCTGTATGTATATATGTAATACTCTATATACAAGAAATGCAGTGATTCTGACTGAAAGAAATTTGGAAGCTTGAAGGCAACAATAGATTAGTTTCAGAAGATTTTCTCAATCATTTGGAATTAGGAACAGAAATCAAACATATTTTAGCTATCATTTTAAAAGAATTGGATTTTTTGTAAAGTGTCCTAATTCACATATTAAATTTTCTTTCCCTCACTTCTAGATTAAAAATACAGGTAACTACAATTTTTTGTTAATTCCGCTTTCATTCCGTTTGCCTCAAAAATGTTAAGATATTTGGCAGAGGCAGGCTTAATAGCTCTAATAGACTATTGACATAAAATTGAAACTCTGGAACATTATATTATAAGCTTCGATTTTGAAGTAGTAGTGATGGAATGCAGCTCGAATATTTTTGTTTATCAGTCGCGCTTATCTTATCGCATAACCTTCACTTTATAATATTTTTTATCATTACCTGTATAACTAGGTATGAGGGTCGATTCCAAACTGGCAATACAAAATCTACATACAGGGTGGGCCAGCTAGGTTGTTCCCCTTAAAAGTAGTGAACGCAACACAACATACATATAGCATGGCAACCGAAACAACTTCTTCTTTAATTCAATTAAATTGATCAATGTTGCCTACTTATGACAATACCAAAGAATATAGATAGGGAAAGAAGAACAACCCTGTGGGCTATTCGCGTATGGTTTAAAAGATCCTGAGTTCTTGCTCGTCCCTCAAGCAGCCGCCGCCAGTACTAATGAGCTTGGTTACGTATGCGATCGGAGACGCATTTACAGATTCCTGTCGCAGTTTTCGTGAGATCGCATTTCAGCGTTGCCAGATTGCCATGCCTTTGCAACTTGTTCACTCAACGACATGATGCACAGAGTTATCATTCTAGCATTTAACAGCTATTTGTATGTGAAATTGGCAATCTGATATTGCGCTCAAAATATATACATGATTTGATATAATATCGTCTATGGTAATGTCCAGGTGTGATTTATACTGTTTATATTTATTATAAACTTTAAAACGCACGCGTATCCTTACAAAAATCCTTGTTTCCTTTTCCTGGAAAATAGTCAATGAAAGTTCACATTAATGACTTCTAATCTCATTTAGAAAGTTCCTGATTATTTAGGTAATTACTCAAATTTTCGTCTTGTATTTGTTTACATTTTGGTTTATGTTCGATGATTTGAGGGACGAAGATTTGGTCTCACAATTTTGATAAATGAAATTTCAGCTTACTTACGAAAGTTGCTAATTGAAATACAAACGTGTGTAAATTAAAAAAAAACTACTAAAAGTAAGTACAAATTATACTGATGAAGCCCTAAAAAATATAGATTTACTTAAAAGTTTTAGCAATGATTGTTGATTGATATGCTTTTCCCAAGATAACTTGTCATCAGTGTCAAAATATGTGCGGTCATGACTTTGTAGTGCATCATAATGAATTGTTTTTACGGGAAAAAGACTACGGTGTCGGCGAATGCATTATTTGCCTAAAAAAATCTTCAAGTGTTTAAATAAAAATGGTGGCAATATTAGTATTACTTGAACATTTTAAATAGATACTATTTTAAAAATAGTAAGTCACGTGAAGTTTTAAGAAAACATTATTAACATATTGTGTAAATAAAGTGAAAATTTTAGTACCAGAGTGGCTTAACGAACAAGATACATGTTACGCTAATAAACTGTTTTTAATTAATCATTTAATTAAGTGCAAACTCCATAAAACCCCCAAATGGCTATCGCAAGATTTAAGGATTACAAACCAGTCTAGTACACGCAACAAAAAAATACAACATTTAAGCAATGTTTAAAACTCAAAAATGTAGGTTTATATGCTTACATGTATATTGTTTTATTCTGTGTAATCTTCAGACCTTGAAATAAATTTCACTCAAATTCTCTATTATCTATTATCCATTAAAAAAAATTAAACCCATCACAGATAAGGGCGAATTGGGGTTTGATGCCCAACAATACCTTACTTTTTGTAGCAAATTATTATTTATTTTGCCAAAAATTACGCCAAATGCAAGTAATAATAATTTCTTTAACAATAATAATACCATCGTGCGATTTTACTTTGCCTACGTAGGTAACATTGCCCACGAGTGCAATATTTTGTTAAAAAAATTATAATTTTTAAGTTGATAGCGCTACCCTAGCGGATCTTACGGCAAATGTAACCTAAGATACACAATCATATGTTTTCGCGGTAAAACGTTACTCTGTGTGTATTAAAGTGGTTAAAAACACCAGATACCTAATTTACTAAATTAATTTGTTTTGAAAAATAATGAACGCTAAGACTTGTAAAAAAAAACAGTATGTTGCTGATTTTTTGGGTATTATTTTTGAAAACTACTTAGTTTTGAGGATGCGTTGAATGAATTTTACTTCGTTTCTGTACAAATTCGACCAATTCTTTATTATTTCATCGAGGAAGCAAATTTTTTATTATGCTTTAGTGTTACTTTGCCCGTTACTTTGCCCGTTACTTTGTAAAATTATTAATAACTCCATTGACATTTTATTTATTAAAAATGTAGGTATTCTTTTAAAGCATGTATTTTGTTTATAGGTAGCTAATTCAATATCTGTCGGATGTACAAAAAAAGGGATTGGTTGTAGAAATTATAAAAAATACATTTCATTTATGTTTTATAAATATTTTTGTTAGAAAAGTTAAAAGTCGTGAATGTTTCATTTAGTATTGCTGTGTATTTATATCAATACATTTTTATAAGAAATACGAGTTTACAAGCATACATTTTTCTATTTCGCTGTGTTAGTATATTAAAATAGTTATTTTTGATTCTAGATTGCGAAATGATACTTTTACTTACATTCGAGAATGCAAAAGAATTTCGCAATCGAGTATCAAACAACGTTTTTTCGAAAACTGCGGCTCCAAATTAGTGGAAACTCAAAGAAAACTTCTGACATTTATAATCGAGATCAATTTCTACAATCATCTTGGTGTTAAATCTGGTATGCTCTGACCGCTCTCAACAAGTAATTATGATAGCAACCCATAGCAACCATCAAACAAACATCGTAATCTCTAATTTTCTAACGTTTGGTTCCGATTTTGTCTTCAAGCGGCATCACTTTGAATAATTGTACTTTTACAAATTTACATTTAAATATTGCTCAAGATAAATAATAAAGATTCCCCCAAATTGTAACCTCTTCTTTAATCAAAAATTGCTGAACGTAAAAGTTTTTTTTGTTCTAGATTGTAAAAGACTTTTACATCCATTACACAAAAAAGGCTCACTTTGACAATTGAAAATTCAACGAAAATGTCAACTTTTGATGACAGTTTTCGAAAAAACATATTTTCTGGGCAAAGTAACCCATTTACATAACATTATCGAACCATGACTTTTAAAGTCGTAGGCAATGTAACAACTAATGTGGGCAACATTACCCAAATTTCAGATTCATAATCACCAAATTAATTTTTTGAATTTCTTTATACATTAAATTATAATTTATGTCGGTAATAAATGTTCATCACCTTCCGATTGACAACCTATGTTTTAAATAATAACAAAACAAAACCAAAGAATATACACCTACTTATATTTAATATTCTTTGAAACAAACTTAACTTAGATGTAAGCAGAATCAAACCAAAGATCAAATTAAATATTCTTTGGCAGAATAGAAGCAAAGAATATTGTACAAGTTCAGTTCGGGTAGGTTTTGCAACACTGTTATAACTCAAGAATGCGAATGACTCATTTACCTGTCGAATTCCAGAGATAAGGTAATCCTTTAACCCTAGTAGACTTCAAGTGGCGTTTTCAAACAAATAATGATATATTTAGCCAAGTAATTAGTTATGCAACCCAAATGACAGCATATACGCTATAGCCCATAAGGTTGTTCTTCTTTCCCTATCTATATTCTTTGACAATACTAAGTCAAGCTGTTAATTACTTAAATGTTAAGTAAAATGTTTTCAAATAACGAGGAAATGGATTTATTGCTTGATTTTAGTGAAAGTCGCGCAAATGTGGCTGCAACCCGCATGTACAGGGTGGTGGATTTTTGGATGGTCACCATTGGTATCTCGGAAACGGTAAGACATACGGGGTCGGGTCAATTAGAGAAAGGTTGCAGGTTTTTATGGCGATTGAGAATCTGAATAGAAATCCTGGATATTTTGATTGGTTCTTGATTTATCACGAAAAAAACTGAAAATTGAAATTTTAAAAATAAATTATTATCGTCCCTACCCTTGACGCTATTTCAATCAAACTTAGTAACTTTATGTTTTTGATTAATGTGAGTTGAATGACGTTGACAGAAATTCTCTAGGCCTTCCAGCTGCGCTAGTCAACTTTTTTTATGCTATGGTCGCCTTAGTAGATTATCATACCATTGATAGACAAAAAATTATCTTTTCAAATTGATAACTAACATAACCTTTTTCTTTGCCAAAAAACTTGATGCAATTTGAAAATTTGTGTAAATAATTTATAAAATCGCGTAGGCGGTGAAAAACCATTGAAACAATAAATAAATTGAAAGATTGATTGATTGTACGGGGAGGGTTGTATGTTGTCTTTTGACACTGTGACCTCTTGGGTCTATTGTGCATCCCCTTCTGTCGCTAATCGCTGTCAAGTAGATTCGCCCCTTTCTCAGGTCAAGGAGTTTGTTGATCAGACTGGCTTACGGTTGTGTCTCCTTGGCATTAGTGCCCTCAAAGATTTAATATCTTCTACGAGCTAAGGCTTCGCATTGCAATATTATGTGGGAGGTTGTTTCCTCTTCCTCGTCACACAGCCTGCACATAGGATCTTCTTAAATAGACCTATGTTATAAAGGCGATGTCTGAAATGCCAGTGTCCCGTTAGGAGACTGTCACTAGTCCAATTTGAGTACTACTGAGTTGTGGCACTGTTTTGGTAAGCTTGTGGGGGTGATTGTCCATCATAGCTTTGCTTTGTCTTCGTCGAGGTGAGAGTATCCAGTGTTCCGAATGTTTGGTTACGATCCATTCTTTAACTGTTCCTCTCACTGTCCGCTTAATTAGACCGAGAACAGGTTCAGGCCGTGTGAACGGTGTTTCAGATCCTAGTTTGCTACGTTATCTGCGTTTTCATTTCCTTCTAGGCCTCTGTGACCTGGCACCCGCACAAGTTTTACCTTGTTAGAGTAAGCCAGTGTTAGAAGACTACGAAGGTAGTTCCAAACAAGTTTTGACTTAATCTGGTTTGAATTCAGTGCTTTCAAAGCTGCTTCACTGTCAAAGATTATAAGGATGGTTTTGTTTGTGTACCCCTTCTTATGTTCTCTTCTATTGCTACTAAAATTGCATATGTTTCAGTTTGGAATATTGCGACAGTTTGGCCCAGAGATATGAAGGTATACTATATCTTGGTTTGCTGCCGTATGCACCAACTCCGGTTTCGTTGCTCGTGCATAAACCGTCTGTTAACCATACTAAACTTTTATGCAAGTCTGGTGGTTGCCCTTGATCCCACTCTTCACTTCGAAGGATTTGTTAAGATGTAGTCCGTTCCCATTTCAAATTTTAGGCCAGATACTACATTTATTATTTTGGAGTGTCCCCATGTGTGTTGGGTGCTTTTCCAATTACCCGTGCAGTTTAAGCGATACGCTCCCATGCGTGCCTCGCCCTTGATTATTATATCTAGAGGAGGAAGTTGCAGGAGAGCTTCTGGTGCTGCTGTCGGAGTGCTTCTGCATGCTCACGTTATACAGAGACAAACCAGTCTTTGAACACTAAGAAGTTGGTTTAATGTTTGTCTTTGATTTACTTTGGGCCACCATACTAGTGAACCATATGATATAATCGATCTTATCACAGTTGTGTAAAACCAATGAACCATTTTTGGTTTTAACCCTCATTTATTTCCAAATGCTCTTCTTGCCTTGTTAGTGGTTCTTTTTGCCTTATTAGTGATTCTTTGTAAATGTTGATTCCAGGTCAACTTGGTGTCTAGAATCTCACCCAAGTATTTGACTTCGCTCCTGATTTGCAAAGTTTCTCCAAAGAGTTACGGAGGATTTATGCCTCCATGATTTCTCTTCCTAGTCAATGGTAAGAAACTGGTTTTTGCAGGATTTACTGTAAGGTTTTCCTTGTTACACTATGTCTCGACCTTAGCCAGAACAGCTTGCATTATTTCTGAAATTATATTTCCCTGCTTATTCTCTGTAAGGACGACTATAACCAAGGATAAAGTAGCCTTCGTTATTTAAGTTTGTGAGGAGTTCGTTTATAACCAGATCCCCAAGTAAGGAGGATAGTACCCCTCCTTACGGGCATCCCCTGGTGACCGACACCTCCATCTCTTCGCCGCATAATGTGACTTGTACTAGTCCGCTTTGTAGCATGTTCCTTGTTCACCTACACGAGGTGTCGTCAATACCATGTCTCTCAGCCGGTTGAATCATTGATTCAAAGGAGGTATTATCAAGAGCCCTCTGTATGTCAAGGAAGGCTCCTAAAGCGATTTCCTTGTTTTGTAGGCACCGCTCTATGCTGTTGACCAGAGTATGGAGAGCGCTTTCACATGATTTGCCTGGTAGGTAGGCATGTTGGTTTTGATGTAGAGGTTTCTCTATGATTGCCCCTTCCATTATATGCCTTTCTACCAGTTCTTCCATCGTTTTCAGAATGAAGGATGCTAGACTTATTGGTCTAAATGCCTTAGCTTAGGCGTATGAGTTGAAAGATTGTATTGCGAATTGTCATTTACTATAAACTACTATAAACTCTTTAAATACTGCAAACATTTTATTGGCCTAGCGATAACGAGATATGGCACTAGAAGAGTAACAAGACACGCCCGCGTACACCATACACCAGGCAAGTTAAGTATGGTAGCGCACCAACAAGGTAACCAGCAGAGTCGGGCCTTGTTGAGCATAGCACAAACTAGCTTAGCTTTGCCTCACACCAAAGCAATGGGCCTGCAAGGCCTGTGGAAGCTCCAATAATAATAATATTAATTAATGTTGCCTACTTATGACAATATTACGTCGAGTTGTGCATGTGTTTAAATTTTATGTGTGATGTTTTCAAATATCGGGAAAACATTTGTGAGGCTAATTTTTGGTGGATGACGCGGAAATACGGATGCAGTCCCCAGTTTATATATCAGACGATATCCGGCTAGAAGACCACCATCTGAAAGAAAACCAGGTGCTTTGAAACTTCATTAAGGAACGAATGTATACAGTTATTAATTCCATATCGATTTCGTACATGGAAAATGAACTAACAGTGTTACAGACAATGAATCAGAATCCCTATGTAAGTCATGGAGATCTAAGCACAAATGTAGGTACTACAGGTAGTACAACTTCTGTTAGCAGAATTCGGAAATCAAGTAAGCAATTTCATCCCTACCACGTTACTTTGGTGCAGTATCCCCATAAAAATAACCCTCGGAGAAGATTGCAATTTTGAAATTTCTTTCAGAATCAATTCTTTTGGATCCATTTACCTTTAAATTATGTACTGTTTAGCAAAGAAGTTAAATTCTTGAATAATGATCAAGTGAATAGGTATAACTCACTCCATTACGAACAAGAGAATCCGCTCTGAATACAAGTTACCCGTCTTCAAAAAGTTTTTTTTTTATAAACGTTTGGTGTGGCATAGTAAATCATCATTTTATTGCACCACACTTCTTTCATGAAAATTTACCTGGGAAATGTTATTTGAATTTCCTACAAAACATTTACCCGGGTTGTTAAAAGATGTAGAACGCAAATTTTGGTACCTATGTGTTGACTGTCCTGCTTACTACAGTTAGGAATGACTTAAGTGACGTGTTTGGAGAAGATTGGACTGAAAGAAGAGCTGTATGTTCATTGTCACCAAGAGGTAATGATATCACCCCAGTAGATTGTTTTCTTCGGGGTACAATTAAAGAAATACTATATGGAACTTCGGTTATAAATGAGCATTATTTACAAAATATCTGACAAGCTTGCTCGAGTCCGAATATAGTTTTTAAAACGTATTAGAAAATGTGTGGAAATGGATGGAGGCAATTTTGAACGTTTACTGAATTAAGTGTAACTTGGCAATTTATTTTTTGTTGTTTTTCACTAGTTCGATTTTTACTATAGTACGGTTGCACCAATGGATGTATTTCTTGTTAAATACATATATAAATAATATTAGTTGACGTCGTTTATTTCATGGATTAGGACTTAGACCTGTTCTTGTTTCCTTCCACCGCTTCTAGGGTCCTGCTAAATCTTTTTTACCTTACGAATTGTATTAGTAAAACTATAAGCTACTACAGCAGCAAGAAATAAACTTGACAGAATAACTATGATCTATTTCTATACTATAAAAATTCAGTAATCTCTGTTGTTGTGGTACATGTATGTTGGGTTGGTCTTATTATTAGTATTAATTATTGGAACTATATTACTGGTATGGTAAAAAAGTATTTGATGGCATTCATGTATTATTGCGGTAAGTAGCGCTAATCAATACATAAATGCATACTTAAAACTAAATCATTATAGTTTGCATCATTAACTACATACATATTCTAAAGTTCAGATATATGGAAGAGTTTCTTGGCTTTTAGTATCACAGTATTACTGAAAACAATGTCTATTTTTATCATAGTTGCAATCACTTGGTTAGTTCATTTATTTCGATAAATTTTTGAACCGCCGACCAAATATCATCCGCAAGTATACGTGGCTCTTCAAAAGCTGCGAAATGCCCGACTTCACCGATATCGGTAGTGTGTACTAATTGTTTGTATTTTTCTTTCAAAATGAAGTTGGATTGATACACCAACTCATTAGAAAACCTGGCGCATGCGCTGGGGACTTCAATTGGAATTCTGAAAAGCAGTTTGATTAGCTGTTATTTACCTAATTGGTATTAATTTGACTTGGTTACCTTTCCAAGCCCAACGCGTTTTGAGCTATGTTAAAATATTCAGAATACAGCCTCATTGAGGTAGTGATGGACTCGGTAACCCAATAAATCATGACATTGTCCAAAAGGTCCGTGAAGGAAAATTTGGTTTGAAGACCACCATCAGGTTTTGCCTTCCAATCGGGGTTCGTCCAAGTGGTGAATTTTTCGAGGATGTAAGCGGCCAAACCAGCTGGTGAATCCTTAAGGGCAACTCCTACGAAAGTAATAAATTAGTTAGTACATGGTTTGAAAAGATTAACATTAAAAGACTAATAATCGGATTCAAAAAGGAACTCCAGTGAAATCCGAAATACAACGGTTGCAGAATCAAAATGAGGCAGACGGGGCATGTAGCAACGACGAAGGATAACATCTGAATTAGAACGATGTTACAATGGAAACCCAGGACACACAAAACAAATATAGCAAGACTATTTATGAAATAAAAGCATAACATCATAAAGACAATAAAAATTCATTAGATAGGAGAACAAAAGAAGCAAAGACTATCAATGAGATGGAATGACAATAACGTCAAGACGAGGTTAGATGAGGAAAGAGTCATTGGAAATATCTTCATGAAACGGAATAATGACATCATAAAAACGATAGGTAAGTAATACATGAGAGAACACACAACAGCATTAGTGGAAGACTATTAATGAAATTGATAGACAATAACATTTATGTAAACGATTGGATAAGAGTACATACAAGAGAAATATTGAAAAACTACTAATGAGACGAAAGGAAATTATCTTTACGGCAATAGGAAAAGGACGGATGAAAAAGAACACGAGAAGCACCGGAAGGCAATTAATGACATGGAAGAATGACATGGTAACGACACATAGAAGAGGATGTATGAGAGAATGCATAAAAGAAATGGTGGAAAATTTCTAGTAATACGGAAGAACAATATCACAGAGGGTATAGGAAGAGGGTAGGTGAGAAAACACGCAACATTGGAAAAAAATACGATATAATAAAGAAAATAGGAAGAAGATACATACATAAGAGAGTATCAAGCAAAATATTAGAAGATTAGTAATGAGATAGAAGGACAATAATACAAAGGTAAGAGGAAGAGGATAAAGAAAGAACATCCAAGAGAAACATTGGAAAGAAATACGATACAATAAAGAAAATAGGAAGACGATACATACATAATAGAACACCAAGTAAAATATCAGAATATTAGCAATGAGATAGAAGGACAATAATACAAAAGTGAGAGGAAGAGGATAAAGAGAGAACACCCAAGAGAAACATTCGAAAGAAATACGATATAATAAAGAAATGAGAAGAAGATACATACATAAGAGAACACCAAGCAAACTATTAGAAGATTAGTAATGAGATGGAAGGACAATAATGCAAAGGTAAGAGGAAGAGGATAAAGAGAGAACACACAAGAAATACATTAGAAAATTATTCATCAATTAGAAATATAACGTAGTAAATATGGTAGGACTAGACTATTGGTAAGAAGGAGAAACGATATCATACACGAAATAGGAAAATAATAGATTAAAGGGACTAGCAGACAAACATAGGCAAACTACTAATAAGATGGAAGAATAAAATCATAAAGTAAGTAGGACAAGCATGCATGAGAGAACACGCAATCAAAACGTTACAGAACTATTAATGAGATGAAAGGACAGTAATCTAAAGGTAGGAAGAAAAGAATGCACGAGAGAATAGACTATTAGATGGAAGACTATTAATAAAATGAAATGATGGATGGAAGAGAATGGATTAGCAAACCCAGAAGAGAAACAATAGAAGACTATTTGTAAAGTAGAAGAACGATATCATAAACGAAATAGGAAGAGATTGGATGAGAAAACACACAGAGAAATATAGATAAATGATTAATCAAAGGAAGCACGATATCCTAAAAGCAACAGGAAGAGGATGGGTGACAAAACATATAAACAAAACATTGGAAAACAATTCATCACATGGAAGAACAATAACAAAAAGACAGAGAAAGAGGTTGAATGACAGAGCACATAAATATTGTTTTGGAATATTACAAATAGGAGCAAAGCGAAATATAATAAAGGGATTAGATGGAAGATGCATGAGTAAAGTCAGAAACGCAATATGGAAAGACCCATTCTTATCGCCAGCAATGGATAGAGGAAAACCCCTATACTAAAAAATGGAAACAATGATAGCTGTTGTAGAATCTCTTTCAGTAGCTTAATGCTTTGTTAATATACAATTTAATTAAGTAAAAAACTTGTATTTATTATTTTTGGACTGTAAAATGGATTATGAGTGTTATATTAAAAAAGGGATAACCAAGTTCCCAACAAAAGGTTTCTAAAAAAATGTTCATCGCCGTCTAGACAATTTGGAATAGCATTAAAATTTAAATCATGGCTGGAATGACCACAATATGTTAAAATCTTAGGTTATGTTCGTTTAAATCATTTATAACCATACTGCACTCCTTTGGTATGCGTCTTAAGGCAGCATGAATTTGTCAATTCTGCAAAATTTTAAAAATAGCTGCTCTAATTTATTGATAAACAAATATTTGCAAGGAAAGAAAATACCAATCCACTGGTTACTACTTATATTTTTGTAATAAGCATAATCTGGCGAGGCGTCTAATATTAAGAACATAATTATTTTTTTCCTATATTCTTACAGCGAGGCTATACAACATTTACATACATACCAATGGTGTCAGGTTTTGTTGCTTGAAGATGTAAGTAACCCATTTCCAGTACCATAATTGAAAATTTTTCCGACAAGGGATACATGCGGTCCTCAAACTCCTTTTCAACCACTAATCTTGGAAACACACCACCAAGAAGTAATTTTAGATTAGACAGTGGTGTTCTTACCATACACAAATTTAAATGCAGCCCTAACACATTTTCAGGGTACAAAGTAGCCATATTTGAAGCTATACTAGAACCCCAATCACCACCTTGTAGGTAATATTTTTCAAATCCCAATCTTTTCATCAAGTTTTTAAAAACCACCGCTATTTGTGCCGAACCAAGTCCTGGTTTAGATGCACCTTGAGAAAACCCATACCCAGGTAGGGATGGAACGATTACTTCAAATACAAAATCTCGTCCCTTTTGAGGCTTAGTCAAGAGTGGGATTATTTCGTAAAATTCTCTAACTGAACCAGGCCAACCATGCAATAGCAATAGGGGAAGGACCTTTAGCCCAGAAGCGCTAGAAGGCTTTACATGGAGGAAGTGAATTTGTAAACCTTGAATACTGGTGGTGAATTGGGGATATTTGTTTAAGTATTGTTCTCGTTCGCGCCAGTTGTACTTTGTTCTCCAAAATTGAACGATTTCGTTTAGGAGGTTTGTGTTCATGCCATATTCTTGCTGGATGCCTTCTAATGGTGGTGTGAAAGGTCGAGCTTGATCCAGACGTCGTTGTAGATCAGTTATAACCTAAAAAATATTTGTAGGGTTGATGGTTGCAACCAAATAAGTTTTTAAAATAGTTACATTAAATAATTTAATGTTTTTTACAATTTAATGACGTTTTAGGTTTAATTATCACAAGCTATCTTGAAGATCCATGTACGTAGAACGCTTAAATAAGCATTTAATTAAATAAAATCAATGCAAATCACACGAGACGCATAATGTTTAATATTAACACAATAGCAACAAATTGACAAGCTTAACCTTGACAACATTTAGTGGGATCGTGATTTGCTGGTTTACTGTAAAATATCGTGTAATCATTCAAAAATGCTCCCGGGTGCCGCATGGAAAAAAGAACACGTGCGTGTGATTCGCTCAGAAGAGTAATATATGCAGCATATAATTATAATATTTTAATTAATTACTACATTCTAAGAAATTTTGAAAACCCCGTAGCTAATTAATTAAGAATTTTTGATATTTTTTTACTAGTTTCATACACAATTTCATAGGCAAGAACGAAATTTACATGTAATTTTCACATCTGTGTCACATCTCATTACATTTCTCGTTAATGACACACTACTAATTAGATATAAATATACAGGGTGATACAGCAGTATGAGAAAAAAAGATTACGCGTTAATAATGAAAATATTCACATATACTGTTAAGTAACGTTATGTACAACTAAGTAACACTCATTTTAAAAATAGTTTACATTTTACAGAGTGCCCGCTCATAGTTCTACTTAAAAAAGAAGCTTAAAATTACCTTTTCTGGTACATCAATTTTAAACGGTTTAATAGAAATATCTTCTTTTGTCGGTTCTCCAGGTCCCCACCAAGTGTCATCCAAAATGGGAAGAGGAGGCACTTCGAAATAACTATTCAATTTTATTCCAGCAATAACAGCCACAATTAGAAGTGTTAATTTAGTATACATCGACATTGTAAATGTATAAATCTTGATCAAAAATATTCCTATTAAAAGCTTAAAATACGTGTAACTGAAGCGCTTCTCTTCGCGCTGCGACTAATAAAGTCACCTATGACTTGCAATTTTCTTCTGCTTATCATCGTACCTCTACAGTTTTAGCTTGTGGATTCGGACTGACCCTGGGCTCTCAACTACAATTATAGATTAGATAGATAGATAGATAGATAGATAGATTATAGATTATAAAAACGTAGAGTTCATGGAGTAGCTTTTTCATAATGTTCATTTGATTACATTTCTTAGTAATCGTAGATTTTAAAATATGAAATCGTTTGCTGGTGAATAATCGCATCATTGCTCGTGATGTGACAACGTCTGCGACAACACCTCCAACGATATTATAAGCAAGGACCAACAATTACAACAATGACTGCGTGAAAAGTGCGGACGTTTCAATGTGTCATCCTTCAATTAAGAATAAACTTAAATTAAAAACTACAAAAATTGAAATTGGCTTATTCTCATAAATCAAACCCTCATTTTATGTTATCCCTAACAATATTTCTTTAGCAAAACAAAACTCATTGCGAGTTGATACCATCAACAATTTGTCTCAAATAAACCAACAAATGCATTATAAAACATAAGCGAAAGTTCCTAAAAAATGAATAAACAATTAAAATTAAAGTAAAAAAGAAAATCTTATCTCCTACTCAAAAATCCAGCTAATATGAGTTTACGATTTCCTATGAAATTATCTACGATACTTACTGCCTGTATGCATTTAACACGATATCCTTCAAAAGTTATAGTTTTTTAAAACTTTCTTCCTAACATAAATAGTTACTTGAGACTGCCAATTAAGGAAAATTAATCTTGGAGCAGAAAACGCCTTTTTTTTCTTCTTAGCATTCTCCTTCTCTTTCTTCTTATCATTCTCCCTCTTCATTCTCTCCTCCATTCATATCCCCTCCCTCTCCTCTGCTCTCTCCGCTCCTACTCATTCGTCTTTCCCCCCGAATCCCTCCCCATGATCTCCCTTACTCTTTCGTCCACTCCCCCACCCCTAATTTCTACCTCCCCTTCAACCTTCTCCTCATGCTCGGTTACGGGCCTAACGAGCTTTCTCGTTGGCCTGCAGCAGGAAAGATGAAAGTGCCTTCGACATAGCTTAACGAAGTAGGGAGTAGTTTAATCAAGAAACGCATAATGGAAGGAAATCTAATGTAGTTGTATATAGGCTAAGTCGAAATTACTAGACGCCACCCTTCAGGTTACAGCAGCAGTTTATGGGAATCGAACTCACCCTTATTGTGCCTCCTCATCTATATAATGCCTACAAAGTTCATGCACACAATAAAATACATAGAAATAAAAGATATGGTCAATTTTGAGACAAATATAGCTCTATTGCTTGAAATTGATAACACACATAGTACAAAAAATACAATCAAAATGGTAATAACTGTAGAACAAAAGGGAAGTTGAGACGTCCAAACCAAAGAGCTCGCCACCACTGGCTTACGATATTTACTTTACTAAACACACAGATCTACGCAGCTAGTGACGTTCGAGTTTACATAATTAATTACACTTTACCCTTAACAAGTAATGAAACGATGGGCAACTAAAAGTTGCCTCACTTTTAATATAACAAGGAAATTAAACTATTTCTTATTTACCAACGAAGCACTGGTAAACAGGGAAAAACAATCACTGTATAGTACATTGGTAAGCTTACGTTAGTTTTCTTCAAGTAGGGAGTAGAGAGAGAGGCACCATTTGGGGTGTTCCTAAGTCCTTGAGAAGCAGATAAAAATCGCAGACACGCCCCTGAAGGCTGGATCACGATTACGGCACCGCAATATCAAAGAGTTTCTTCGGGAAACGGGAAATTTCGAGCCTTCTTGCAGTCAGGCGCGAAACCTTCGTTGTTTGAGGGTTGAACGTTGCAACGGTTTAGTGGGGAGAGTCACGAGGTTGATGACTATAATCCGGCTCAGGTCGAGAGAACAATTTATCATTAAACACGTGGTTTCTCTTTCAGAGATTTAGGCTGACTTTTTGCAGTAGGTACTTGTCGTCGGCGCTGAGGTCCTAAAAGTAACCGGATCGAAAGGAAATCTCAAGTCGACTGCCATAAAAGCGCTAACGGCAAATATGCAGCAGCTGAAAGTATTTCACCATATTACGAAATATATTACTAGAATTCTAGAACAAAACCTTCCACGGGGAACATTTAGGGGAGGGTAGGAATTTCAGGACCATTGTGCAGAGAAAGAACTCTAAAAACTGTTTTCGATCGGCGCTACAGACTAAACATACTCGTCAGCGTTCCCTTAAGTTCCGAAAAGGTGACCTCCCATAAATTAACCTTTGGAAATCATAGAATAGTAATCGACTATGTGCGGCAATGTGTGTGGTGGTAGCTCAGTTGGTAAAGAGCTCACTTTCTGAATAGTCGATTATGGCTTGGGTTGGAAGCAGAACTATGCAGATTTATAAAAATCTTTTCTGCAACCTACCATACACAATTTCCCAATCTGGCTTACAACCGTGGGAGCTTAATGCTAAAAACCTTCTCTCGAATTTCTGTCGTTCGGATTCGACGTTAAACTGTAGTCCCCCGTGTTTCTACCTTAATGCTGCTGCTGAGGAGAACGCATGGCAGAGAAGAGGCCGGTGCCCAGCAGTGAGACGAAAAGGCTGTTGATGATGATGATGAGCGGCAATTAAAATCAGACTTTAATTCATATGAAGCGGCAAAACTAAACGAAGGTTACAGCTCCCATTTTCGCTTTACTACTCTCTCTCCCCTCACCCCCTTTTCACTCTTTTCCTTCTTCTCCTTATCATCTTCTTCCTGGTATTCTTCAGTTATTTATTCCTTGAAGGCGTCCTTCCCATTGTATAGTCTTTTATTTTTCATTTACATATCGTGTTTAATTCCACTTCTTACATCTGTATTTCGTTTTCTCTTGCTTAAACGGTAGTAGTACGAAATGTAGGTGAAATTTTATTTTCAGAAAATAAGCATGGTATTACATTCTGTTTTCTTTTAATACAAAAAAACTCTTCTGTAATAAGAAATTCTACTATTTTAGCTAGTTTGTACTACCATCATTTTCTCATTCATTCATACTATCCCCACCCCACCCCAGAACCGCTTTTGCATTACTTCAGGGGGTGCGGGCGTCCCTTAAACTTAACTAAGCGAAATGCGGTCGCCTCAGCTGGGATTCGAACGCCCCCACCGATTGACAACATTTCGCTGTGACCTCGATTGGCAAAACACCTTTCTGCCGAAAGCAACAGTACACTACCACAGAGAACACATTTACCTAGTACATCGAAGATGCATTTTCCAGTGCATGTTCGTCGCCTACACTTAATTTCAGTATGGCAGTATAAGAAGAATAATAAATGAAAAGGCGTTGCTGTTCTGGTTTCTCCTTTCCCTAAAGCTGATACAATATTAACACTTCTATACCATAACTATATCTCTAGGATCTCATTTTGACCATTTGTACTCATTTTTTATTATTTGTGGTAAGGCACCGAGTTTCCCATCAGTACATAAAAGTTGGTTTTGAGGCTTTTTCTGTTCAGGGTGTTTTGTATCTAACGAGACATGCAATCTTTTCTCCTATGCCTATGCCTTTTAAAATACCACAGGCAGAAAGGACCACCACGGGAAGTATAAATACTTTTACTTTAGAGAAAACTTACGAGGTAAAATTCCTAGCTGGTTTGCCATTGCCTTACCGGTCGTTAAAAAAGCAATTGTTCTAGTACTAGGAATTGAACCCCAGATTTTCAACGTAGAAGTTTAAAGCGCTGGCCTCTAGACCACGACCGCATCTCAGTATTGAGGCTGCTTTGCAGTATTCTATCAGTGTTTTCTTACGAACAGTATTGTTAGTGTTTTTGTATGGTGACATTGCAGTAGTTGAATATTTTGACCGAAGTGTTTCTCTAAATGGGCCTTGTTTTACTCCTGAACATGTTGGGATCTTTTCATTTTCATTACCAGAAATATCTATTTACGCGTTTTGTACATTTACTCTATGTATTATATCAATACAGTGTTATGGTTTCCTGATACGAAGATTTCTTCAAAACAATAAAAACTACATGTGTTTCCTAGTTATATTCTTAATGTTTCTACCTATGATTTGTTTCATTACGAAAATGTTGTCTATGCATAATATTCTCTTCTGAATTCTCTTTGTTTCAGGATTCCTTCAGTTAGATTTTATAGTCTTTATATGATATTTATGAAAGTGTTTTGTACATTATGTGTGTTATATTTTATCTTCAGTCTGAACTATTTCATGTTTTGTTTTAATGCATTCTGTTAAATACACCTTTTTCATAATTCTTCTCTAAAAGCCTTCCTCTTCCTGCCATAACTGATCCACTCACAATTTTCATTCAAAATTATGTTTACTCATTGGCGTTAAGGATAATGTGATTTCATTAAAAAATCTCTTAATCCTGCATATATTTTTTTATTTTTACTGTTCGTTAACGAACTTTTTGTTCGGTATTTTCTTCTTGTTACTTAAATCATGGCCATTGCGCAATTAAATGCAAACAATACATACTTCCAACATTAAATGATTTATAAAGAAAAAATGTTTGTAATATCAATTATTAGCATTTTTGGCGTAAAATCAGTAATACTAATTTATTTTAAGTTAAATAAGGTAGGTAAAACAATTATGTTAAAAATATGGAATAGTTATTGCAATTTATTGTTTATCCAATGGGAAAACAAAACTATGAAATGTATTTGCGGCAATGGGATTGCTCGATTTAGGTTATTGCATTCTAACCTCAATACGCTGTTGTGTTATGGTTCAAAGTTGTGCATGCAACAAAAAGCAACTTCAAAAGTAACGGAAATCCATTAAAACCGGCGTGTGAATCCAAGCGAAACACAAATTAAGTAATATTCCAGTCGCACTGTTCTTAATTTTGTACTTAAATTTCAACTATGGCTTCTGCTACCTTGGATGCTGTGACAGCAGCCCTTGAAGGCACAAGAGTTACCCCTAGCGGGGTAAGCTTCGAAGGAAAATCCCTGAAATTGGACACAGAGGAAGATGGTAAATCTCACAGTACCATATTAAAAGAATTTAAAGTATATAATTATGTTTAATACAGCTAAAGTTGTGGTTGATGCTATCGCAAACTGCATGAACCTGGAATTCCTGAATCTGGAAGGTAATACCTTAGGCGTTGAAGCTTCCAGAGTTATTGCAAAAGCTTTAGAAAAGCATCCAAAGTTTAAGAGAGCCTTATGGAAGGACATGTTCACTGGCCGAATGAAAACTGAAATTCCCAAAGCATTGGTTTGTGTACATCATAGTTTTATTAGCATGTTTTTTACTGGCAATTTTGCAGCAATACCTAGGAGATGGTCTAGTAGCTGCAGGAGCCCGTTTAACTGAATTAGATTTAAGCGACAATGCGTTTGGCCCCATTGGGGTGCAGGGTTTAGCATCTTTATTGCGTAGTTCATCGTGCTATGCTTTGGAAGAACTCCGGCTCAATAACAATGGATTGGGAATTACAGGCGGCAAACTATTAGCCAGTGCCTTGTTGGACTGCTACAATTCTAGCACACAGCAAGGTAAACCACTGGCCCTAAAAGTTTTCATAGCTGGGAGAAATCGCCTGGAAAATGAAGGTGGTAAAGCCTTGGCACAGGTTTTTAAGGTAACTAAGACAAAATTAAACAATCCTATTTAGTCTATTATATTGTTGTGTATTTAAGACAATTGGAACACTAGAGGAGATAGCAATGCCCCAAAATGGGATATACCATGTTGGTATCTCCGCCTTATCGGATGCGTTTATACACAACAAAGATCTCCAGATTCTCAATCTGAATGACAATACAATCGGGCCGCGTGGTGCCGAAGCAATAGCCAAAGCCTTGCCAAATTTACAAAGACTTAAGCAGATCAACTTCGGGGACTGCTTGCTCAAAACCAAAGGGGCCCTGTCTCTAGCAAATGGCCTAAAAGCTAGTCATGCTGAACTGGAGGAGCTGGTACTTGGTTTTAATGAAATCCGTACCGAAGGGGGCCTTGCACTAGTCGATGCGATGGCTAATAAGACTAAGCTGAAATCACTTGTGCTTGATGGCAATCAGTTTAATGAAGCAGGAAGAGATAAAATAAAAGAGAAATTGAAGCAAATTGGTAATTTATATTTGTTGTCAATCTTGTTGTTATATATTGGCCTTAATTCTGCCCACTCACAGTTAGACGTAGAAAATAATATGTAAAACTTTGTTTACTGTAAAGCAAATTTAAACTACATATAATTTGAGAATTTTAAAAACAAGGAATATTTTTCATCCACTGTTTCGTATACCTGTCATAGTGATATAAAACTATGTAAAGAAAAAAATTACTTGCAGTTAATTGGTAGATGTGACATTTTAATTGTAGTTTACAACATCGTTATTAGTTTACAACAAGTTGTTACAATTATCATAATTTTTATTAGATGTATAGCGATTTGAAACCTTTTGTTATCCACTATATCATAAAACTAGCAGGAAGTAAGCAAAAACTTTGCGAAATTTAAAATTAAATTTTATTGCTATAGATTTATGTTGTTGTTTTTTAGTACAAATTCAAATAAACCATCGACAATAATTCACAAAACCTTTTATTTGCTAGAATTGTTGCCATAGTTGAGATTTAATTTCAATTTATTTCATAAATTAGGATTTATAATTTCAATTTTTCTAATACCACAAACGTTTATCTAAAAGAACAGATTCAATTGAATACCCGTAAAAATAAAATACTATGCAGTTGCAACAACTTTACTTGTCGTCCAGCAGCCATTTTTAAATTTTCCGGGTGCTATTGGTCAACGTAAATAGGTGGAGCTAATGCCAAAATATATTGGATGAATGTAAATATTTAAGTTTATTTAAAATAATTATATTTAGGAAAATTCAACGTATTGGGTAGTCTGGATGATTGTGACTCTGAGGAGGAGGAGGATGAGGAAGAAGGAAGTGAAGAAAGTGGAGAGGAAACCGAAGAAAGTGAAAGCGATGGGGATGTTAAAAATAATGATACCAAATCAGATCTCTACACCAGCACCAGTGATAAACTATTGAATTCTAATAATAAAGTGGGAAGCTATGACAACTTTATAAAAACACCCAGCGCCGAAAACTTTTTAATTTTAGGAAATAATAGGGAGAATGTGATTTTAGCAGAAATTAAGGTAATGTAATTCTTGCTATTTCTGATAAAAGGTAATGCCATGAATTGGAAAGATGTATTGGAGACTATTAGTAATGGTGGTGGTGTTAGAAAAATCATTAAAAGAGTAAAGTGTAAAATTTGTTCTCTTTTATGTAGCTATAACATCAGAAAGGCAACTGATACTAAAATTATAAGTACTTCCAAAACGATAAACAATTTTAAAATATACAGGGTGTGGTATTTAAGGTAGCACAACTTCAGGGCTCATGCATTTGTTCGATTCTCAATTGGTTTTTGATGTTATGTTTAAATAGATTAGAAAAATATTACAGCTTTGCTCTTGCTCATTGAATTTCGTGAAATATTTGTTTAAACAATTGATAATGCAGAAACTATAGAACTCACAACTTTATATTGTTTTATTACCTCATTGAGCTTCTTCTTCTTCTTACGGCAGCGTCTCCTTACGAAGGTTGCTGATCAGTATAGCTACTTTAACCTTTGAAACTGCAGCGCGAAATAATTCCACAGATGACATTTTAAACCAATCGCGTAAGTTTTTAAGCCAGGATATTCTGTGTCTACCCACGCTTCGTTTGCCCTGAATTTTTCCTTCAATCACCAGTTGTAATAAGCGATATTTTTGCCCTCGGATGATATGCCCTAGGTATTCTAATTTTCTTTTCTTTATCGTAAATACTATTTCAAGTTTTTTATTCATACGCTCTAGTACTCTACCTCATTGAGCAGATATTGAAAAATGTAAAATATTATCCATCTCAAACATATGTTTGGTTTGGAACTTTTTAGGAAGCACCCTGTAGAATCAAAAGTATGTTTCAATGTGAAATTTATGATCCTGCTCAGTAATATTTTTTTATATTTTCATGGTTAAGCATAATTATTAATTAATTTTGTGTCTACAATACCCTAATGCGTATAACAGTATTCATTTGTAATCGGTGGCTACCATAGAGATGTTTTTTTCATTTAGTGTTCAGCCCGTTTTCAAAATTCGAAAATTGTTTCTGAGAAAAAAATCCAAATGTTCAGGGGAAACAATAGTGATTCATTAGGAATTTTGCATCTTATCAAAAAAACCATTGGAATACACTAGTGTAGAGAAATTTATGCTGATTGTAAATACGAGGGTTGCCCGTAAAATAAGTAGTCCAATTTTTTTTCACAAAGAAAAACACGTTTATTTGCAATGAGTTATACATTGTTGGAAAGCCTGGACTTTCTACTATTTTTCTACATAATCCCCGTTACGGTCGATGCATTTTTGCATGTGGTGTAGCATTTTTCGTATACCCATGTCATAGAATTCTCACGCCGCGGCGCGCAGGTAGCGTACGACCTCTTCTTTCAACACCTCGTTGGTCCTGAAATTCATCCCATCCAGGTGTGACTTCAACGCAGGAAAAAGATGATAATTACTTGGTCCGGGCTGTAGGGGGGATGTGTGACGTTATCCCATCCAAATTGGCTGATGATGAGGTCGGTTGTCGCACGGGCGGTGTGGGGACGAGCGTTGTCCTGATGAAAACGCACTCTCTTCGTCAGCATGCCCCTTCTTTTGTTTTGAATTGCACGGCGAAGGTTCTTCAAAGTTTGCCAGTAGTGATCAGCGTTTATTGTTGTCCCGGTAGGCATGAACTCCCACAACAATATCCCCTTCCTATCCCAAAACACAGTCGCCATCACATTGTTGGCAGACAATGTTTGTTTAAACTTTCGCGTCTTCGGCGATCCTGAATGCCGCTGGGACTGTTCTTTTGACTCTGGTGTCATGTAATGTACCCAGGTTTCATCGCCAGTGGCAATTGAATCCAAGAATTCCTCGCCCTCTTCTGCGTAGCAATCAAGGACTTCTCGGGCCGCTTCAACCCGTTGCCGTTGGTGATCTTCGGTAAGCATTCTGGGGACCCACCTTGCACACACCTTGCAATAATGCAAATGTTCTACCAAAATCTTGTCAATAGTAGTCTTACTGACATCAGGCATCAATTTGCACAGCTCCCGAATCGTCGCCCGTCGATCTTCAAGCATTACCCTCTCCACTTATGCAATCATTTCGTCCGAAACCGATGCACGTCCGTTTTTAAACTCTTTGCACCATTTTCGGACGTTTTTGATGTCCGTATACTGTCGTCCATACACTTCACATAACTGTCGATAAATTTCTATAGTCATAATGTCCTTTTCCCACAAAAAAACGAATCACAGAACGTAACTCACACCTGGCGGCAGCGGCGAGTGGAAGCTCCATCGCAAGGCAGCTCGGAGTGGTGGGGATTTGTAGGCGGAGAATCAAGCTACACGCCAGTGTTGCCAGATCTTGCTTTAAAGCGTTCCTTATGGCTCTAGCGCCTTGGAGACCTTATTTTACGGACAACACTCGTATATAATAATATACAGAGTGTTCTATTTAAAGCAAGAAAGTTGAAATTTCTGGTGATTCTAAAAATGTAAAGTTTACATCAAACGACATATCATTCTGGCTAATTTACCCATAAAAATACTTCATTTGATATATCCAAAAATAGGGGCGATTCAGGTTTCGTTTACACCCAGTATAGTCCAAAAATTCACTTGTTTTACAGTTCTTAAAATAAACCCTAATACCAATATTATATTGGGGCCCCAATTATAAAATTCATTGACCAACCTTCGTTTACGAACTGACAGCTAACATTTTCTATTTTGTGGCTTACCTTTTTCAATATGTTAATTAATAATTTTAAGTGTTATAATTAATTGAGAGCGATAGTAACATTTTTCCCAATTTTTAATTGCAGAAACAACCTGATTTATACTTAGACAATCTCGTACCACTGCTCATGAAAGTAAGTGCTTTAAGTATTAATAACCAAGAGCAGGTGGCTAAATCAGCTCAGAACTGCAGCGAATTGTTGTACAAAGAACTGTTTACTTGGGCCGAAAAGAAAGAAAACCTTTCGTTCGTTAATAATGCTCTCTTGGTACATTTAGGTTTAATAAAAGTAAGTACACATATGTTTTGTGGCAAGTTTTTAATTTATTAAGCGGGTTAAAGCTGTTATTATCAACTGTGAAAACTTCCATGAAACTACTTATAGTATTACAGTTTTAAGCTGTGTAATGTTTAAAAATAACCATTACAGAAAGAATGACTAGCTTTTATTATACTTACTAGAGTTTGAAAAATATAGTTGCAAATACTATTTACTTATTTGTTTTGTAGAGTGAAGATAAGAAATTTAAACCAGCTTGGAATATAGAGGGCTGCCTGTTTGCTCTGGAAAACGTTACCAAACAGAATTTCATTCCAGAAACAACAAGAGATACTTTACGGGCGTTCATGGGAAGGCAAGTAATTGAGCTTAACGATAGTTTCAATTAAACCTGCATTTAATTTTTTTATATTGTTTTTGATTATACAAATTGATAAACATTTTTAATCTACACGTTGTGTTTTTTTTTTATTGAAGTTATGCAGGCATAACCTATTTTTGAGAGAGGAAAGAAGGGTACAGGAAAACAGACAGCTATTCAAAATCTAAGAAGCACTTATATTACATTTAAAAAAATTAATATGTATAACATACAACATTTTTGGTACTTCTAATTGCCAGAAGTAATAACAAATTTCTCTTTTCTGCAACAAAGACTTATATTAACATATATTGCTGTGTTACTCTATTTTTACTTGATTATTTATTTATAAATTAATTCTTCAACTATGCATATAAGAATTAATATCTTAAGTAATTTATAGAACAAAGATAGGGAGTGATTTTTTCTTAAGATTTGTCACTTTTGATGATATTTGGGTTGTATTCCCTGATTGATGCTTTGCTTTGGTCTGCTTACGTGGAGTAATTTGTTGCATCCGTGGTGTTGTATCCCATTGTAGATTGATCCTTAGTTAATTACAATTACACCTCCAACCAAATATGATTTATGGATTCTTGTTATATTTTGGTTTTTGGCTAAAATAAATAGGTGTGTTATTTGGTAATAGAATTGATTGTATTGAGCTCATTGTATTTTAAACAATTTAAAAAAACTTAAGGAACATGAACAAGCGATTGTAGATAATTAATATTTTATAAACAAAAATACATTGTCTTGCGTAAACAAATATTTATTTGGTAAATATTATAGCATAGTCTTCTAAGGTGCCAAAACACCCTGAATTTTATATATAGTGTGATTGTAAATGATAGAGGCTAGTTTGAATTTACCGCCACAAGAAATTATTGTCATGTTGGTAGCAAATACAGTAATCCTGTCAGCTGTTTATTTCTCATCAGTGGCGTCTGAAATAGGGATATATATTAATTGTTAATAACGATTGCAATCAATAGTTTTATCTTTTTAATTAAAACAATTAATACACAATAAACTTAGAATTTCGTCTTAACAATAAGTGAAAATATTCCAAATTAATTTAACAATATTTTACAACAATTGTTCAAAATGCCCAGCAGAAATCATAAATACGGCGACCTTGAAATAGGTATTTATAAAGAGGCCCACCCCTATATTGATATAGCCACAACCAACATGTGAAATACACTAAAATTTGTGGCGGTAAATTCAAACTGTCTTCAATCATTTACAATCACACTGTACAATTTCAATTTAATGTTATATTTTGTGTATCTTTATGTGTAAAAAAGTTATTTGCTGTTTTTAGAACTAGTGAAGATGTGATTCATTTTGATTGGTTCTTATTAAATGTAATCAGGTGACAATTTACATGCTTGTTTGGGTTATTCAGTTGTTTAGTCTCGACTGGGACGTGGGCTAAGGTAGCTAGGAAACCATGGTTCTTGTTGGTTGCTAATGACGCTTAGTAGCAAAATCTGAATCTTTCTACTCAGTTGTAGATTAGCTCTGACCAAGGCTAGATGTGCAGCAGGGTCACTCCTCCAAATTATGCTATTATTGCATATACAATTTAAAAATGTTTTTTTGGTCTACCGCTGCATCTCTTGTTTAGTGCCCTCGCTTCCTATATTTACTTAAACGGTCTACTGTTGTGTGTTGTCTAATTTTTGTAAATGACCCCACCATTCTAGTTGTTATATTTCACTGTTTCCAAAACTGCCTTCAATTTTAGTCCTCTTACTTCCTGGATTCTTATTCAAACTCTTCTACTCCAAAGTTTATATACATATATTCTAGGTATTCCTTTTGCCCCTCTTAAATAATTCATTTCAACTGCTTGTATTAATCTTCTTATAAATCCATGTCTCGCTTCCAAATTATAGAATAGGTTGAAAAATGGTTTTGTAAACTAAGATTATCGTGTTCCTTGACACTTCCCTTAATGTCCTCTCTGTGTGCTCTTTAATGTCCATTTCTTATTACAATTACCTTTGTTTTATTGACAAATATTTTCAAGTTGTTTTTTTCTAGAGCCTCTTTGCATACATTTAATATCAGAAACCCCATTTTTACTTTCCCATACCTTATAGGTATAGGGTAAGTATTGAAATCATGAAAATTTTCGAAATCGAGATTTTAACGGATATATCCGTTTTGGGTCTCTAGGAACCCAAAAAAGTGGTTTTTAAAAAATGTCTATCTGTGGGTGGGTACGTACGTATGTACGTACGTATGTAC
>JABXWE010003421.1:0-48862 GCA_014611495.1 Limonius californicus | reverse complement strand
TATTTTTGGACCCTGAAAAAGGCGCTAAAAGGTCGCCATTTTGAGTCTGTCGCAGAAATACAGATTGGTGTGGAAGACTTCTTCAATCAGTAGCCACAAGAATTCTATGAGCAGGGTATACGTCGGTTAGTAAAACGATGGGATAGGTGCCTTAACTGTGACGGTAATTATTTGTAATTAAATTGTTGAATAAAATTTGTATAAAGCATAGATGGGTTTCAGTTGAACACACCTCGTAGTTAATATTATTGCAAATTTCTCATTAGCCTCATTTATTATTTTTATGTATTTTTAAAATTCGCCAACAAGATCATGTTTATTTGTTTTCATTTTATAATGCCATAATCTCTGTCTACTGAACGACAAAAATTGTCCTTTGACAAGGAGTAAACGCTTGATCGGCAACAGAAATGTTATTTAGATCGGAGCTACCATTAGACGAAATGTTAACTTTTTAACATTTAGTCCAATATTACTGCTTATGTAATACAGTACAATAAATAGATGTAAAATACAACACAAAAATCCTCAATCTGTATAATTATTGTACAGCATCTCATTATTTCTGTTGTGGTGAGTTTTAACTCAACAGTAATTTTACATATTAAAAATGAGGCCTCTTGAGCAAATTAGATTGTTACTGTTGTCCTTTTAAAACCCCAAATTGTGGTATTTTATTTTATCATATCTACCGTTCGATAGTAAGACCGGGTCTAGTGGTTAGCGCATTTGCCTTTAAATCCGAGAGACGCGGGTTCAAACCTGGCTGAGGTCGGCGAGATTTTTCTAGCGGGGAAAAATCCGAAAATGCGCCTTCTGTCGGATAAGAAGTAAAGCCGTAGGTCCCGTGCCACTGCGATGTGTGACACGTTAAAAATCACTACTGGAGTTGGAATTACACCAGATAGGCAAAATTCTTAGTTAGGGTGTACAATGGGCCAAATGTGGCCTAAGTGCATAGAGATGCTTGGAAAACCGCGTCCTAGATCTCGCTCTTTCAAAGCAAGCAAGCAAGACCGGGTCAGTAGATTTAATAAAGTTATAATAACAACAATAACGATCTAGCGTCCGCTAGGCGCCGCTAATTATTTAGTCATTGAGTAACAGCGTCTTCATGTTACAAATAATTATTTCATTAATAATTTATTTATAACTTGACAACAATATTGTATATTACAATAAGACAAAAATGAAATTGTATAATTAAATTTAATGAATTGGTGGAAGACACCTAATAACTGGCGTATTTGAATACGGCTAATTTATTTTTAAATATAAAACAAATACTCAGTTCTCAACACTATGCTTGATTTTCGGCTTGAACCGCGTCGTCAAACTACTTGCATAAATACCTGAAAGCATCAGACAGGACGTTTCAGGTATAATAAGAAATGCGAAGAGAGAGGTAGCCAAGTTATTCAGAAAGAACAAATATGTTCTCATATTAAAAGCTCTGGTACGATTGACACAACTGAGAAAAATTGATTAGTACCTACCCAAAAACTCGGCAACTCCCCGGATCTATGGTTTGCCCAAAATACATAAAGGTGGAGTGCCTCTCAGGCCTATTGTCAGAGAAATAACTGTTCCCATACAGACTTTAGCAAGATACATAGCTATCCCATACAGACTTTAGCAAGATACATAGCTATTAAGTTCTGTGGCAACACAGAATCCTGCATAAGATATTCGTATGATTTTATCAAGAAGATCAACAGTTAAAGGGCAAACTACTGGCAGACATAGTTCTATTACTCCAAATATGTTTGAAAAACATGTTTTTCAGTTGCAGTGGTAACTTATACGAATACGTTGAAGAAGCGGCACTATTACCTCCTGTAATCGCTAAGATTTACACGGCGGACTTTGAAACTACAATTTTGACATGAATGGACGCGAAATTCAAGGCATTGTTGAGGTATGTGATTGATACTTTCGTGGTTTGGTCTTACGAACGTCAAACACTAAACCACTTTCTAGAACACCTCACCTCTATTCACAATAATATCCATTTCACCATGAAAGTTGAGCACAACGGCAGTATTCCGTTCCGAGATGTACATGATATAATGAATCCTAATGGCCGCTGCGGCCACGTTGTGTAGAGGAAAAGGATCCGCGCAGGTAGTCATTTAAATGCAAACTACCACCCTTCGCAGAATAACACCGTGCTCAAAATTTTGACAACAAAAGCTGTCCGAATCTAGGGCAGGGAACATATACAAGAAAAGAAAACTCATCTGATGACATCATTGCAATGTTGCGGTTATACAGCTGCAGAAATTCAGGAAAATCCCAGGGTTAAAGAGGAATATGCACCTCCGGAAGGATTAGCTACATTGTTTTTCAGTAAAAACACTACGGACAGAATAGGGTAGATTCTGAGAAGATACAATATAAAAACCGTCTTTACGACTAATGTAACCTTAGGTAATGGTTTCCGATCAGCCAGCAATCAAACATTAAACTTCAAATCAGCTGGCATTTACAACATCCCCTGCTCTTGTGGAAAAAACTATATCGGACAAACCGGACATCCAATGAGCTAACGACTTCGAGAGCATATAGGTTAAGGACGCGGTCCAAGTCTAAAATTCTCAAGCAATATATAAATAACCAGTTAACTATTTATTTTTTTAATGTAATATTTTTTTGACGTTCACACTACGCCCGTCCCCCTGAATCACTTTCGCATAACTTGGGGGGGTGCAGGCGTCCCTTACATACTAGTGATTTATGCAACATTTATTCTAAACTTAATTAAGTAAAATACAGTCGTCGGCGTCGCTTCAGCAGGGGTTTGACCCCGCGCCGATTGAGCCGCATTTCACTGTAACCTCGACTGACAGTGCTTGCTCGCAGCGCTTCAGTCATATAATAATACGAGGTCGAACAAATATAAAACGGGATTGATCAAATACAAAGCATGTGAGGTAGCCATAGGTGAAAATACCTCTAGCGTCCTTCGAAGTAATCTCCCTCGACTTCTACGCACCGTTGACATCGACGATACAAGTCGCGGAAAGCCTGCTTAAACTTGTCGGGAGGAAGTGCGTTTAGTTCGGCGGTAACATTCCGGTGAATGTCTTCCACGTCGTCAAAGCGCCTTGAGGGTCAATTTCAGCTGAGGACACAGCATGAAGTCCGCTGGAGACAGATCCGGCGAATAGGGAGGATGTTCTAAGACTGGGACATTTCTTGTCGAAGAAAGTGATCAGCATGGTCTTCACTTTCGATTTTTGGAGACGGCATTTCTTTGGCCTGGGAGACGTCTTCGATCGCCATTCCATGCTTTGTCTCTTGCTTTCTGGATCGTACTGGAAGCATCACTATTCGTCACCAGTAACAAATTGAATCCAGAAAGTTTGGGTAACTGTTGGCTGTTGCCAAGCTTTTGCTCAGCAAATTGTGAGGGACAAATTTGGCACAGACCTTCCTTTTCTTCAAATCCTTCTCCACAATGGTTCTAATGATTTCACGGCTGATACTCAGCTCCTGCTCCATCATTCTCAGTGTCAGTTGTCGATCAACCGCCACAAATTGGCGGACTTTTTCGATCGTTACGGGGTTTCCCGTTGTAATCGGACGATCCGGCTTCTGATCATCGTAAAGGTCCTGCCGACCTTCACGAAATCTGGCAAACCACTCGAAAACGTGAGTACGGGACATGGCCTCATCCCCGTACACAGTTTTCAACATCTCGAATGTCTCCGTGGCCGTTTTCTCCAATTTGAAACAAAACTTAATGTTCGCTCTCTGCTCCATGTTTGACTTGTGTCACATGTGACAGCTGCACTAACTTGTTCATTCGCATGCACAGCCTACCACGCAAGTTCTGACAGGATGCCGTTTTAGCTATGTGTAGCCGAAAGTTCCAGCTTCAATTTGGATATGATTTGGAAACAGTCAGTTTCTTATAGCGTCCGCAGTATTGCTAATCCCGTTTTATATTTGTCCGACCTCGTATATAATCTACATGTTGATCAAATAGGTGAAGTCTGTAAGTGCAAAAACACTCAGTGAAAAGTAGGTACCTAAAACAACGGTACTGAATGCCTATTTTGGCAAAATCATCCAACGAAATTAATTATATGTTCTCTGTTATTAGTCTTCCTTTATGACCTTACTTTGCCACATACATCTGGTAATTTACCGATTTAAAGAAACATATGCAAAAGTCTAGTGTTTCTGATCGTAAAACCGACGAATTTCTATGATTAACCTATCCGATAATGTGAAAAGTTGCTTACAAATTTAACATCGACATATTGTTTCAGGTGCTTATTTATGTTCCATACTGACTCTGCATTTCTTTCACACGAGAGGTGAAAAAGGATATGAACTAATAACAGAAATGCATGACAATTTCAAATACAGTGCCGATACTGATAGTGACGAGACTAACATGGAAAAAGTGGATAAGCTAACTCGCAAAATTACCAAGGGTTTTGTTTCGTTGCTTACCTGTGGCGTGACTTGTATGGCTCTGGTTCCTTTGATTTTGCCTGGAAGGTACGTAATCTTATAATTAAATAAGTTACCAGCATGGTCTTATAGTAAAACTTCAAACTACTGTATTTTTTAGAGTATTACCTATCCCTGGTGAGTACCCTTTCGATTGGAAGAAAACGCCTGCTTACCAACTGGTCTATTTGCTGCAGTTTTATGCTCAGATAGTAATTGGTTCTGTTACTAGTTCGTCGGATGTTTTCTTCATTTGTATGCTTCTCGTCGCAGCTGACCAATTTAAAGTGTTAGGTAATTAATAGGATGTTTAGGTATAACAGTAATACGTTTTAAATACAGTGTGGTGATAAAAGGTAAAACAATTTGGGGCACTTTTCACAAAACGAATTTTTTCAACATTTTTGCCATGTTTGGGCAAGACTTCCCTAAAACCTCGTATGTTTCAATACAAGTCTATTTACTTTTAAAATGGAAACAATTTTTTGCGTCATTTTTGGGATGATGGAAACTATGTTAAAGTATTCAAGTTTGATGCTTAGAGAGTATTAAAGAGCAAAATGTGAAGTACATAAGCAAAATTACTATCAAGCAACAAGCTTGAATGTTATCTAAAAAATACAGAGTATTGAAACCAACTGCATAATATTTGAAGGTCATATAGTAAGACTTAGTATAAGTCTAAAAGTTTTAGTATACATGGACCCGAAAATTACCCGTTTGTTCCACTCGTGCCCGCAATTCTTCTAAATTGTTTATACGCTCTATATAAACTAGGGTAAAATTGGGAAACGTTAGGCTTAAACATCAAGAGAATCTCTGATACACTTTATATTTGCTGACCCCGCAATACTATTGCCCAATAACATTCCCGACCTACAATGTTAAATCGTGGACCTACCTGAAGAACATCTCTAATCTCAAGATTAAATATGTCGAGTAAAAATTATATGACACATTCGTAAGTGTCACCTCATTTCGATCCGTTGCTTACTGTAATAGACACTTAGTAACAGTACAATCGAAGTACTAACAGAATATATATATATACACAGGGTGTTTCAACAATACGTTCGGATATTTTACTCACTTATAGATTTCATCAATACAAACAAAAAAGTCATAATAAACATTGGTTCGAAAATCAACCGATTTGAAGATATAGAGTTTTTATAAGAAAATAAATATTGCTTTTTATTTCAATAAGTTCCCCATCCATTAAAACAAATAGCCGTGTAAATAAATCGTTTTAATTACAAATATTTAAATTAGACGTTCTACATGTCCTCCTTCCATTTGTACACATCCTTCGCATGTCCATAAAAACCAACGCGGCATTCTTTCAAAGATTCCGGGATTCATACGAACAGTCTGCAGGCTAGTCGTTCTCGCAATTCGTTTAAATTGTTCACATGGCTTGAATAAACTAACGACTTTAAATACCCCCAAATACAAAAGTCGAACAGATTGAGGTCAGGCGATCTAGGTGGCCTCACAACCGGACCCCGGAGGCATTATGTAAAAAGTCTCGATGCAATTGACCAGTCAAACGGTTCGGAAGAAGAAAAGGTTCTATAATATGGTCTCCAAAAACACCAAGCCAAACGTTAACTGAAAATCGTTCTTGATGATTCGATTCAATAATAGCATGAGGGTTTTCATCTGACCAAACATGGCTGTTGTGGAAATTAAAAATGCCATTTGTTATGAAACTATCTTGGACAGTAAATAAGACTTGACTAACAAACTCTTGTCAGTGCCCATCGGCAAAACACCAGACGTGCAGTATGATCAGGTACAATAAGAGCCTGTACCCTTTGAATATGGTATGGGTACAATTGCTCCTCACGTAACGTTCTTCAAATTAGGCAAGCATTAATATTTGTTTCGGTAGAAAGTTTCCTAGTACTGGTACCTGGTTCTAGATCGACCACCACCACCATTTGATTTAAACGCGTCAACTTCGGATAAACGTTAATGTAAATTTGTAAAAAATGTGTCACACCGAAGTGCCCGGTTCGAAAATGCTTGGGCATACAAAAATTAATTAAAATTTTGTTTGAGAACTGCTGATTATACATAGAAAATGCATTTAAACTGTAGAAAGTTATTACCTAATTGTAAAGTAAATCCAAAGTGGCAAACACGTAAAAACTTGTCTAGCTTGTGATAACAACAACAGACTGAATATAAATTACTGACCTACCTAATAGTATTGGTTTGCAGCAGGCGAAAAGAAATTTTTTTGCACTTCTATCTTACTCTCCTTTGCATAACATGTCTTTGAACTCAAATTTTTGTTATTATCCTGCGGTACTCAAACAATTTTGGGTCAAATTTTCAATTATTATTTTCTCATATCTTAAGGGTCCCATTGCCTAAGAAATGTTTTTTCTAGTTTGTACATATTGTAATCTACCATCGGATTTAATATTTGTACCTATTTCTGATACACCCTGTATGTCTAGGCCAAAAGTTAACCACCATGGATAGCCTCAAGCTGGAAAAAATGAACAGAAGAATAAGACTGGAATCGTTATGCTCACAACATCTAACATCAAGAATATTTAATTAGTGTATCTCTCGATACTCACATACGCATCTGAAACTTGGTCTTTCATAGAAACAAATATGAAAAAGCTCAAAATAACGCAAAGGCGCATAGAAATATCTATGCTTGAGGTGAGATTATGAAACAGAAAAGCAATTAGCTGGATAAAGAATAGAATTAAAGTGGAACATTTGATAGACCCTTCAGCAAAGTTGAAATGGCACTAGGCTGGACACTTAATGAGAAAATACAGGTGGAGTAGCAAAGTGGTGGCTGAGAACAGGACGAAGGTTTCGAGGTCGACTTCGTGTAAGAAGGAAGGACGACATCGATCACATAGCAGGCAATGATTGTACGAGAACGGCAATTGATCGATCTGAATGGCAACAAACAGGGAAGGAGTTTATCCAAAGATGGAACATTGAACACTGACACATATTATGATAAACTAGACTTTTAAGGTAGCACCATAAATATAAAATATATAGATAGTTCAAATCGGGGGATTTCGATGGCCATGAAACAGGAACTCTACGACCTATACATTTGTTCCGGTATGTTTGGTTGAGACGTTAACGAACTATCAATAAAAAAATGTGACGGTACAACATCTTTCATAAACCATGTCCGCAATATTCGTTTTAATGGTACATCTTCCAGGATCGGAGGAAAAGTATTAACCAGAAAATCATAATAGGCCAACCCAGTCAATCAATTTAAATATTTGAAGGAAATCGTTGCTGACGGGTATTGTCAATGACGGAATGAAGATTTTCTATGTGATACGCATGAGTGTTGTGGAAATTTGTTTGTGGTAAACTCACTCTCGTCAGAAAGGGAACATTAATAGCTACGTTCATTCTTTTCGCTTGTTTTATTCCAAATTATCTATCTTCCTCTTCTTCATCTTTTAGATAGGGCAGTGGCCTGTTTATTCCAGCGAATTTCTTCATCTTTTACGGGGTCGCACTGGTTCTCTCTTCCCATTTGGTATCGAGTCTCTGGATATCCTGACTATCCTGTTGTCTCGCATTTTGGATATGTGGTTGTTCCATTCTGTGCGTCTTCTGGTGGCCCAGCTCTATATCTTGTATATCAAATTCTTGACGTATGGTTTCGCTTCTTACATGGTCACGGAGGGTTTTTCCTGTAATTTTGCGCAGTGTTTTCATTTCGGCTGCTTCCAGTATTCGTCTTGTTTTTATCATATCTGCCCTTGTTTTTACGGCATATGTCAAAATTGGTCGTATAACGGTTTTATATATTCTGACTTTGGAATGTGTCCTGAGATATTTATTTTGCAATATAATACCGTTCAGGCAGGCTGATATTTTGTTGGCCTTATAAGCCTGATGTGTAACTTCTCTTGTTAGATTTTGATTACCTACTATTCAACTACCAAGTAGTTGAATGCCATCACTTGTTAGTAATCTTGCCTTCGGCCTCTGATTTATATCGTAGTGGGTCTTTATTTATCGTTAATGTTTTGCTTTTCTTAGTGGATATATCTAGGTCGAAAGTTTTGCAGCTCTTTATAAATTGAAATAATAACCTCTGCAAGTCATCTTCATTTTCTGCAACTAACAGCGCGTCGTCCGGATAACAGATTATATTTATTTCATTATGTGTACCCTTTCCTATTATCCACGTCCTTTATGATTTCATTTATTATAAGATTAAACAGCAATGGGCTTAATGAATCGCCTTGCCTTATACCTTTTAATACAGCGATTTTCTCAGTTAGTTTTCCTTCTACTCGACAAGGCAACCGTTTGCCTTAAAATGCTTGTGCAAGTTTTGAGTTGCCGTTAGGACGTGCAATTATCAGGTAGCCATGATCCCAAAAACAATGGGTAGTGCTTGTTACAACAGAAAAAAAACAATACTAAGCCAATTAAATACTTTGCTGTAATAGAAATTTTATTTTTTGAGCTTAAACGCAAACCGTATCTCTCATTTCAGCATTGGAGAATTCGTTATGTCGCGGCATTTTCGTAAACACAAAACAAAAATTTAAAATAAAATTTCTATGACACCAAAGTATTTAATTAACTTAGCATTGTTTTTTTTCTGTTGTAACAAGCACTACCCATTGTTTTTGGGATCATGGCTACCTGATAATTGCACGTCCTAACGGCAACTCAAAACTTGCACAAGCATTTTAAGGCAAACGGTTGCCTTTACGCGTTAGAACTAAGATACCTTATTTTTGTACTTTTTAATTCTCTTTCAGAAAATAAAAGAAAACTGCAAAATTTTCCACTAATAATAAAGTTAGAGCTAATATAAAATTTGAGTGGTAGGTTAAGTGCCTCTTAAAGTTAAGTCTGGTTTATGAAAATGCTGCTGCCACTTTACTACATAATTATAAGCATGTGTACCGAATTTCAAAGAAATATCTTCAGATTTGTGGAAATTACAATAAAAAGAAAAAATAAAAAATTGAACTTTAAGGCCCTATAACTTCTTAAGGAAGGATTTTCGGCCTAAGGTATATTAGGTTTAATCGATTTATTTTAACCTAAAGAATCTATGACTAAACGCTGGCCCATTGTTTCTGAGACACCCTGTACTGTTGCAGTCTTCTTTTATATAAGTATTGTATGCTGTCATCCTCTAGCAGCTCTTTGTTTAATCTATCTTCATGCAGGGGTTCTTTTTTCTTATTTTTTGGTATCCTCATGCGAAGTTTGCACAGGAGCAAGCTGTGGTCACTACCGATGTCTGCCGAGTTCAAAGTTCGTACTTCCAAAATTTGCGTTGGGTGGATATTGTTGTTTGACATAATATAGTCAATTGTAGATTGTTGACCTCTTGTGTTCTGGAAAGTATATCTATATTGTAACTTGTGATCGAAATAGGTATTGTTAATTCTGAGGTTCGCATGCGAACTATATGTGCTCAGAATTACAAATGGATTCTACCAACACAAAGACCTACATACGTATACCTGGACCCAAGAGACAAGGAGATTAAAATCAATTATAGACTACATAATTATAAAGAAAAAATCCACCATTAACATAAAGGATGTAAAGGTTAAAAGAGGCGCGGAATGCGCTACGGATCACAAACTATTAATAGCAAAGATGGAACTGCCATGGTATGGAAAGAAAGGAAGGAATGAAAAGGATAAGGAGATAGAAGCAGATACTGAAGTAGGAAAAATAATCGAATATAAACTAGATCTCCTACAGTACGAAACCATAAAAGAGCTGTACCAAAATAGGCTAAATATGAAATTAATAGAGTTTGGATTCGAAAGTACAGAGGCAGCACACGAACACATAAAAAGTGCGTAAAGGAAGCAGCGAGTGAAACATTAGGAGTAAGAGAAAGATATGAAAAGAAATATGGTCGGAAACTAAACCAAGAAGAAATGGAGGCTATTAAAGAAAAGAAAAAACTGTACGTAAAATGGTTGAGTACAAAACCAGAGGTAGACCTACAAAACTATAGAGAAAAAAATAGAGAAGTAAAAAGGCTGATAATAACAAGGAAAAATGAACAGTGGAATGGAGCATGTAGAAATATAGAACAGTATATAGGAGGAACAAAAAGCTCGAAGTCCTGGAGAACTATAAAAGCACTAAAATCTAACAGAAGAGAACAAGTGAATATAACATACATCAGAGAGGAAGAATGGCAAAATTACTATAAGGAATTATTAACGGAAAAAAGACAATGTTTCATAGAAACGGAAGAAGAGGAAAGGAACAATAATCCAGAAGAGGGAGAGACAGAAGAAGCTCTGATAGAAGTATCAATGGAAGAGATTAAGAAAGCAATCGAAACAATCAAAAATGGTAAAGCTGCAGGACCGGGGGGAATCGCACGGGAGTTAATAAAATACGGTAATATCAAATTATTTCGAATTATACAGAGAATGTTCCAAGAAGTTATTAATGGACAAGAAATGCCCATGGAATGGAAGCAATCATACATAACTTCAATCTATAAGAAAGGAAACTGAAAAAAATGCGAAAATTATAGAGGTATAAGTGTGATATCAACGATGGACAGGATATATGGGAAAGTAATACGCAATATGATAGAAAACCAGATGCAAGGAAGAATTAGCGAGGAACAGGCAGGGTTCACAGCAGGAAGATCAACCATTGACCACATTTACACAATACAACAATTAGCAGAGAAAAAGAAGGCAAAAAACAGACTAATGCACATGGCATTCGTTGATGTACGAAAAGTATATGATACCGTACCACGAAAAGAACTATGGAAGGCCATGTCAAAAATCGAAATACCCCAAAAACTGATCAACGCAGTAAAAAACATGTATAAAAACAACAGAACAGCGGTTAAAATTAGAAAGAAACTTACGAACAACTTTGAGACAACAAAAGGGCTGTTGTAAGGATGCTCCACGTCACCCACACTATTTAAAATATTTATAGAACACGCGCTAGGTAACTGGAAAAGGAAATGCAAAGGGATGGGACTACCGGTCAGAGACGAACATATTTACACATTAAGTTTAGCAGACGACGAAGTGGTGATAGCACAAGACGAGGAAGATCTGAGTTACATGGTGCGAAAACTCAAAGAAGAGTATACCAAAGTCGGATTAGAAATTAACTTTGGGAAAACAGAATACCTAGCGACAGCAGAAGAAAATATAAAAGATCTAGAAATAGAAGAAAACTTAGAAATTAAAGGATCAGGCGAATTTAAGTACTTGGAGTTTACAGTGACAAAAGAGGCAACGACAGAGGAAGAAATTAAAAGCAGACTGGCGCTAACTAGAACATGTATAAGACAACTTAACTCAATCTTATGGGACAGAGATATAACTAAGAACACCAAATGCCGGATATATAGTACAATGGTACAGAGTATAATGACCTAAGGGGCAGAAGTATGGGATACCAACAAGAAACACAAGGGAAAGATATCAGTAACGGAAATGGAGTTTTGGAGGAGATGCTGCAGGCTAACCAGACTCGATAGAGTATCGATTGAGGAGATATGGAGAAGAATGGGTAGGGAAAAAGATGCCAACACATATATAGAAGATTAACGGTTGTGGTACGGACACGTTAGAAGGGCGGAAGAACATAGATGGTTAAAAAAGATGACAGAATGGAGTCCTACGGGAAGACGAAAAAGAGGAAGGCCAACGAGATCATGGCGCAACGAAGTAGACGAAGCAATGGAAAATCGAGGGCTTTAAGAGGAGGAATGGAACAACAGAGAAGAGTGGAGAGGAAGGTTGAGAGAAGGAAGACAGTAACAACAGTACAAATCCTTTATATACATATATAATTCTGTGGCTATTTTCTATGCATAGTTGTACGAGCATGTAACCGTTGTCATTACAGATGTTTTCGTTGAATCTTTGCTTTACATTTGAGATGACGTGATTACCAATCCTTGCATTGAAGTACCCTAATATTAGCACTCGACACTGTTGTGGAATCAAGTTGATGTTATCTTCCAGTGTTTCGTAAGAACTTTCTCTAACTTCTCTCTGTTTACTCTCGCCTGGGGCATATATGCTAAGTATATATAATTTAGTGTTTCGCATTTTGAGCGTGAAACACATTGTTCTTTCTGATATAAACTTAAATTCGTCGATAGAATTTTTATAATTTTTGTGAATTATTATAACATCTACTCCGTCTTTCGCTCTTTGTTCTTTCTTTACTCCGCTATAAATTAGAATATGTGTTGCATATGTGTTGGTATGGCACTATACCGTTGCCTTTCTTTTTAGTTTCAGAGATTGCGCAAAAGTCTATCTTATTCCTTTCCAATTCCGTAATCACTTCCTGGTCTTTTCGGCTCCATGCTCTTACGTTCCAACTTCCTAGTCTGATGTTATCATTTCTCCATTTTTGTTTTTTCCGTAGTCTTGCACAGATGGTCAACTTCTTATCCGTCCTAATCTGAGGCTCTTTCTTACTGGTTCTAGGAGCAATTTGAGTTTTACATCTCTAAGTAGGGTGCTGGCCTGGCTCAGAGATGTTCCCTCCTCCTTCACAACCGGGCTTGGGACCGGCTACGGCGGAGTTTAATTAAAAATTATTTATAAAAATACAACATAAAGGGGCTGAAAACGATGGACTAAGGAACTAAACTCGCTGAAACTAACTGTCCCTGAAGCGTTCTCCATACAAAATGATTTCTAATGTTTACTAGAGCTCCTTAATTTTCTACCTGGATTTTCTTCCACTTTAGCCAATCCTTGAGCCTACACATCAGGCGTAGAATCAGATCTTGGCTTTCCGGCATCTCTAGTCAGAACAAAAATCAGGAACCGAAAGCCTCTGGTGAATTCTTGAAAATTGCCGTCAGAATGGAATTGCAAAGTTGGTATCAATCTTGACTTAAAATCGGCGAACCACAAACGCATTTCTATTAGCAGGACCGTATCAAAATGCATGTCTGCCATTTGCAACTTATGTAGAAGGCGGTGTTGGAATTTAGGAACTTACTATTTACAACAGAGACTGTTAAATTAAAGAGAAACACAAATGTGATAAATATGAGAGAAATTAAATTTAGTAAGATCCACACAATTGCAAATATCGCGAAAACGGTTAATTTCCGGACCCTTGTGTATTAAGACTTTCCTATTTATATTTAACCGTACTATATGCCCTTAAAATATTTTATACGTGCTTTGTAACACTATATATATGTACGGTATTATACAGCTAGTTGCCGCCTTCCCGTGCCTATTCGCCACACATCTCTATCAGCCGCATCTTCAACGGTTAGTCCTCGTGACTCCATTGCTGCTCGTATTCCTTCGTTCCACGACCGTCTGGGTCTTCCTTTTTTTCTTTTGCCCGGTGGTGTCCATCTGAAAACTCGTGAGGGCCATCTGCTGTCTTCCATTCTGATTAGGTGTCCGAACCATTTCAGGCTTCTTAGTTCGATTCTGTCTATTATGGTTTCTTGTGCCTTCATTTTTCTTCTTATTTCCTCGTTAGTGATATGTTCCCTTCTGGATATTCCCGCACTTCTTCTTAAATAATCCATTTCCACGGTGTTTAGCTTCCTCCTGTGTTCTGCATTTATTGTCCATATTTCAGATCCATATATAGACATGGGTCGTTAATTGGAATTCCCATTCCACGAATTCTCCTTTTCCAATCTTCCAACGCACATTCTATGTACAAGTTGAAAAGAAGGGGGGATAAACTGCAGCCCTGACGCAGTCCTTTAGATGTTGCAATTGTGCAATGTTTATTAGATGTTGGTCAATATTAAGTTTTACTAGGGTCGCCCATAATCTTGCCCTTGGGATGGAGTCGTACGCCTTCTCTAAATCGATGAAGGCTAGGTGAGTCTTTTCACCTCTATCCCGTCTTTTTTCAGTCAGTTGTTGTATTATGAATAAATTATCGACACACCCTCGTCCCGTTACAAATCCACTCTGTTCTTCACTAATTTTATCTTCGGCACTTTCTTTCAATTTTTTGTTTATTATTTTTCCGAATAGTCTGCTCAAGGTGCAGTTGATACTTAATCCCCTATAGTTATTTTTGTCTTTTCGCTCTCCTTTCTTGTATATTGATATCATATAAGATGTTTTCCACTGTTCTGGTATTACGCATTGTTCGATACAGTTGTTAACTAGGTGGCATAGTCTTTCTCTTAGTGCCTCCCCGCCATACTTTATCAATTCTGTATAAGTGTTGCCGGGTCCCGGAGCTCTGCCATTTTTCATAGTTTTAATTACTTTATGTAATTCGTCTTCTGCTATTGCAATGTTATTATTATGAGTTATGTTCCTACTGTTTATTTCCGTTACCTGGTATTGAGCCCTATCTTCAGTTAGCAACTTTTTATAGTGTATTGTCCAGTCTTCCATGTTTATCTGACTCGCTACTCTTGTGTTATTGCTAGTTTTCATACCCTTCAAGCATCTCCAGACCTCAGTTGATCTTGATCCTCCAATTAGACTCTCAATCTCTATGCACTTTCTTTCCCAGCTTAGATTTTTCTCTTCTTTAATTTTATTTTTAACATCTCTATTTAGTTCCTTATATATGTTCCACTTTTCTCTTGTTTGGTTCACTAACCAGTTTTGATATGCTTGTTTTTTACGTTTAACAGCTTCTTCTATTTGGTCATTCCACCAGATTTGGTTTCGTCGTTTTTTACTGATAGTTTCACCCAAAGCTTCTCTAGCAGCTTGGTGTATAGCTTTTATATTTTTATGGTCCTTCTCTACATCTTCCTCTGTAGCTGTCCTACTTAACAGTTTGGTCAGTCTTCTCCGATATAAGTCTTTGATGCTTTCGTCTTGTAGCAAGTGTAAATTGTATTTGACTGTCTCTTCCTTTGTAGCGGTTCCTTCATTTGAGTTTGTCTTTTCCTTCCTTTTTGCGCTACCGTCGAAATATTGTAGTAAAACTTCACTGATTAGTAGATAATGATCGCTACTACAGTTGGCTCCTCGTTTGACCCTTGTGTCAATAACTTTAAACTATGGGTTCTGCCTAGTTATTATATAATCCAGGATGGATTCATCATTTTGTCTCGATCCCACTCTGGCATTTAGATCCCCTGCCAGAATCAACTGTTGATGTATCTTAATTCCTTCAAGTATATCATCCAACCTATCATAAAAAGTATTTTTAACGTCATCATTAGCGTCATCCGTAGGGGCGTAAACAGCTACAATCACTAATTCGATGTTGCGGATTTTCACGATTATCTTTAAGTGTCTTTCTGTTATAAATTGTATATCTTGGATAAGTTTGTTATAGTTTTTTTTTATAAGCACCGATACTCCAGCTTTTGCTCTATCTGACTTCGGGACACCCGACCATATGTGTATATAGTCGTCAATCATCGCACAACCCTGTCCTTTCTTTTTCGTCTCCGTAATGCACACGATATCCATATTTAGTTGCTTTACTTCAGATGCTACTTCTTTGACTTTATTTGTCACCCCTCTCACGTTCCAGGTTCCAATTTTCAAAATCCATTTCCGTTGCTTGATTCGTCTTCCGTTTAGGCCGTCCAAATTCCGAGGCTGGGCTTTTGGCTTTTTAGCAAAATATTGTTTTACGGGTGACGGGGAGCTGGCCCGTCGCCCCAACCCTCCTCCTTTATCCGGGCTTGGGACCGGCAGCATCAGCCACTAAGTTACTCAATCCACCTAGCGGAATCAGCGGGCGGAGTTAGTTCTTACACTATATTTATATATTATACATACATACGTTACAGCTCCTTCACCTTATATGTTTAAACTTAAAAAGTAATCAATAATAAAGTCTAATTATTACATAAATACCTATAGCGAATGTGGTTTATGGTAAAGTTACTAAACAATCCCCTTAATGATAACTAGCCTAACCTCAACACATATTAGGCACGCACCTCACGAGATTGGTGTAGCAACAAAGATCACGTGATTTTTCAGCATGGTGAAAGTGGAAACATAGCCTTGACCGTCATTTAAGAAGGAATGTATAAAATAAATATAGAGGGAATTCTAAGAAATTGTACATTTCTTTCTCACTAATTTGTTACGACAATCCATTACCAAGCACAATGTCATTTTAATAAATTAGTTCGACAGTCTAAAACAATGCACGGGAGCTAACCTTCATGTAGTGCTGAAACTGAAAACTACGTGCTTTTGTTTCTGGATATACCAAGCTGGGCGCGTAACATCACACGCACATGCGTATTTGAAGTTATATCAAGAGACATTTTAAAAAAAATTCATCGGATACTAACAAAAGACGAAGTTTTAATTGCTTACTACAAGATTATACAAGGTGTAGCATCAGTAAATATCTTATTTTGCTGTCCCAAGTGGTATAGTTTTTACGTTTTTCATTATTTCTTTTGCATCACTGAATTTTGAAATTCCTTAATTGATGCTTATAATTCTCATAGTGATATCCATTAACTGACTCAAATTTTGTCTTTTTATCTTACTAGAGACACAAATTGTGGTTTGATTTGCTTCATAAGATTAGGTATCGGACTTTGAGCCAAGGCTGTTTTCAAGAAACATTTGTGTAAGGTTGTAAGCGTCTACTAATGATATTAGTTGCATGGAATTAACTCTGTGGTGCGAGGGTTGGTACAGGAAGAACCACAATGAAGTCCCCGATTTTAAGTGACCGCCATTTATAATATAATGAAACAAAAACAAAAAAAAAACGGTTTAAACAGTTATTCAGATCTTACAGTTTATGCTTAATATCAATAAAAGATTACGTTGATCAGAAGGCCGTTTCTAACTGCAATGTAGGATTGAGCTTATTAAGGCATTTTCCATAACTGGAGTCAAGACATCTGCTATTAGGTCTTTCATTTCCCGACGGATGTTTTCTTTCAGCTGTTATAGGGTCTGGGGGTAAAAGCATAAACCTTTTCTTTGAGATACCCCTATAAAAAAACAACTGTCCGATCTGATAATCTGGCAGATCATGCTCAATTACCAAACCGAGAAATTAAACATTCAGGGAACGTGTTCCTCAAAATGGCCATTGTCTGTCTGCAAGACTGCGTCGTTGAATCGTCCCGTTGAAACCACTTATCCTTGAGTTTAACTTTTTTTAATTGGGCTGACAAAAAGTTCTCTAGCATCGCTCCATAGCGATGCCTTCATCAGCCTCAAAAAAATAGGAGCCAATTACAGCTTGCCTAAAAACTACAGTTGGAGTTGGGCTGCGTGGATGATTCCGGCGAAACTTTCGCCGCATCGAAATAACCGACTTACTGTTTTTAATGCACAAAGTTACAATTTGTATACATTCTTGTAGTGCATTTCGATTCGTAATAAAACTTGGACATATATACTGCACAACTGTGAAAACAAATTTGACGCGAAATGCGCGACGCCAAAATGGCAGCCACTTCAAATGGAGTACTTTGTTATGGCGTTCGTTGTATAAAGTGTTGGTAAAAGTACAGAAAATTCTAAAAATGAAACAAAACCTCGCCCCACTGCAAAAACATACAAAAATGTATATTTCTTCCTAGACATATTACAAAAGTCAACTTTGTTTCATAGCAACCGCAGCATTTTTCATCTTTTTAACTTTAATATTAACTATGGCAAGCTTTCGTTGTGTCTTGAGAACTATGAAGCACAAAAATTAAGAAGCTACAGTTGTTTTCACATACCAAGAATTTCTTTCTTTCACTATTAATTCAAGCCAGTTCATCACTTGGTGTTGCTATTCATGGTTGTGATGATGTATGTCTTATCACTATTACAGCATTATGAAGGCAAAAAATCACCCCCTCACTGCAATTTGGGTTTATTCATTATCATTCGAGTTCGACAGTCGAAGTCTTGCGGTAACTTTCTTTTTAATCTCGCGTGCATCTTCTTTTCCCCGATAGAATAGATGGTAGTTACTGGGCAATCACTAATGTTATTAAAGTGGCGTTTGCAAAATTTTTTGATTGCTTCTTCTTTGATAGAATCTACTCCCGCTTCTCTTTGAATTTGATTGTTTCTAACGAATCTTTGGGCGTTTAATACTATTCGCGGAACTTTATTTTGAAACGATTGAAGCTTCTTTAGTTGGGTCTCGCTGGCACTACCCCATACAGGGCATCCATACAGGTCGAATGATAGACAAATATAAAAGTTTTCCGCATTTGATTTTTTATTTATTAGTGGATATAATTGCACTAGTCTTGAGTGGACTTCGTTGAGCTTTTTATTAAAATGATAACACCCACGTAAGTCTGTTGTCCAAGTAGATACCCAGGTATTTTATGGCTTCATCGTCTTTCTTCCACGGGATCACTTTGTTTTGTAGCACCAAGTTAGGTGGATTGCCTTTACGCCGCAATGAAAATAGCTTAGCTTCAGTTTTAGTGACGTTAAGTTGTAATCGCCATTTGGTGAGCCAATCACTAATCATGTTTACATTCTCCTGTAACTGTGTGATTGCCATGTTGATATCGTTGTTTTGGCTGTTGGGGCAGTGTCATCTGCGAACATGGCCAACGCGGAGTTTTCCAGTTGAGGAATATCGTACACACGTACATTAAACAAGATGGGCCACAGTATTGATCCTTGAGGGACTCCCGCGTTAACCATTTGTACTTCAGATATTTTAGGCTCGTTTCACACTTATACGGTTCGATTCGGTTCGGTGCGTATTCGGTTCGTTTTCGGTAGCGCCGAAAACGAATGAAAACTCTTCACACACACTCGGTTAGTATAAGGTTTGATTTCACGACCGAATCATCGAATACGCAGTCACCCACTTTGCCCACAATGCTCACTATGGAGAAAAGACAAATTGTTGCCATGTTATTTCTCTATAGAAAAATCAAAAAACGAAAGAGGAATAATCAACTTCACTGGGTACACCCTATCCTCACCAAACGGATGGAGTTTGGTGCATTTTATACCCTTTTTCCGAAATTAAGGGAGCACGAAGACAAATTTTCAAATTACTTCAGGATGTCTACGACATCATTTGATGAATTACATATGAAGTTAAAGGACTATATTCAACGCCAAGATACATTTATGCGCGAATGTATTCAACCAGTTCAGATGTTAGCCATCACTTTGAGGTAAGTCAATAAGATCAATAATTAGAATGAAACAGAAATATATTTATTTTGAAATAAAATAATATTTTGATAATAATATTTTATTCATATTCTGAAATAACAAATGAACTAAATAATGAAATTAAATATTATAATTATACAATGTAATATATTTGGTTACATATTTCAATTTAAATTAAAAAAAGAATCTGAACTATCATCGGAAACCGAATGGGAGCTGTAGCTAGGGTTTGGGCTTGAAAGATAGTGGGCAGTTTTCTCATAGTATTGACCAGCGGATATTTGCGGTTCAGTCTGTAGCTGGGAAGCTGAACTACTACATAAAGGTGGATGTCGGTTGTGGACCGGTTGAGTCTGCTGCTGACACTTCCGCTGCCTGATGTTCTTAACGATTTTCAATACCTCCATTTGAAAATCAATTGTGTCAAATTCATTAAAATCTTCAAGAGAAGGGAGTAATCCTTTGAAAAATGAAAGTTGCCGATTTAGTGGTTCTCTTAAGGCTGAAATCATCTCTAATTCAACAGGATCCATTTTTCGTTTCTTTGTAACGGGTTTTTTGAAAGGTGATTTAGGTTTTTCAGCGGCTCCATCACTCGATGTACTCGGAACTTGTTCCACAGGGTCCTCTCCTGTTTCAACCATGACATCCTCATCACCATAATCGTCAATATTTTGTGACAGAGTGTCTTCTGTATTTCTTTCTTGGAATATTTTGTCGAGGAATTGCAACTGAGATGAATAAACGTAGGCTTTTACTTTTGACACCCCAGATCCCGATTTCTTAGCAGCCTTAGTTTTTCCTAATGATTTTCGGTACGAGTCTCTCACTTGCGTCCACTTTTTTAGAACATGTTTACCTACAAAAAAGTATTGAAGTAACTAACTAATCGAAACAAATTATAATTTCACTATTCAATGTTTAGATAGAACATTTTTTAATTATATTTATAATTTTTTTATTATACTCATATTGTATTTATTGATTAATTTATGTTGTGTCGAAAAAAACTAAAGGCATAAAAATGTTGACTTACAAAATTTTGATTTTATCAATTTTAAAATAAATTATTATTTTATTTTTAAATTATTTATTTCAATAAATTAATTCTAATTTAAAATTAACTATAAATAATTTGAACATTTTTAATAATAAAAATAATTTATTTTAATTTTAATTTTTCTATATAAAATTGTTTTTTATCTATTTTAGGTACTTGGCTATTGGTTGCTCTTTCGTGGATTTGCATTATACTTTTCTCCTCGGGGTTTCAACTATTAGCAAGATCGTTAGAGTAGTTTGCTGTGCTATCTGGTCAGTGCTACGATTAGAATGCATTCCAGAGCCAGATAAAGACAAATGGAAATCAATTGCCCAGAAATTCGAAACTCGCGCCAACTTTCCAAATTGTATTGGTGCAGTTGACGGTAAACACGTCAGAATAGTCCATCCCCTCAATTCTATGCATATCAATTATAAAGGATATTCATCTATAGTTCTGATGGCTGTAGCCGATGCAGATTACCGATTTGTTTACGCAAATGTTGGAGCGTATGGAAAGGACTGCGATTCTAACGTTTTTCAAAAATGTCAATTGTGGAGATCTATTGTTAACGGCACCATGGATATACCTGAAGACAAGTGCCTTCCAGGCTCGCAGGACCAAAAAATTCCTTATTATCTAGTAGGAGATGAAGCTTTTGGTTTACATAAGCATCTCCTAAAACCGTACGGTGGACATAGTTTAACAATCAAGAAGAGGATATTCAACTATCGGTTATTTAGAGCACGCAGGTACGTGGAATGTACATTTGGAATATTAAGCAACAAATGGAGAATCTTCCATCGTGCAATTAACTTAGATCCAGACTTTGCTACGGATATAGTGAAAGCTTGTGTAGTTTTACACAATTTCGTACGCGACCGAGATGGCTTTGAAACGGAAGATATGTTGTCCATTGCAGGACTTGAAAGTGACCCAGGAAATCCCCCAGGAGAAATGAGAAGAAATCAGGCAACAGCCTCAGCCAAAATTGTAAGAGATGTACTCAGTAATTACTTCATGACTGAGAATGGTTCAGTAACTTGGCAGTTTTCAAAAATCTGAATATGTTTAATTATGTTTTAATAAAAATATAATGATATAAAATATAATATTGTATTTATTCATTTCACTATTAATACCACTATTTTTGGTATAAATAGGATATATTAATCCGTGTTAATATGTTAAAACAACCTATTAAATATTATTAAGATATTAGTTTTAAGGGATACCCATAAAATAATGTTTTTATTCTTCAGAAAATCAGATAAAAATATAAAACAATTATTTATAATGTACCTATATATTGTTACATACTAAAAATAGCTTAAACTAAAATCCAATTATAATTATAAATTTGGAAAGTACTCATAAAATATTTTAAATAAACTTAATGCTCTCGACGGAAATAAAATATTCAATACCTACGTACCGATATCATTTTTTTAGAGTCGTCAAAATCTTCGTAGCCGTCTATGATTTCCGTACAAACAGCTTTCCACGCTTCCAGCGTCTTAAATTTATCTTTGCACTTTTCACTTGTTTTGTCCCACAGCACTACACGTGATTGGACTGATGAAATCAGCCGATCAATATCAATGTCAACTGAATCACACATTGTCAAATGTAAATAACAAAATTTAAAATGAGAAAATTAAAATAATATTTTCGCTTGCCGAAAACGCGACCGAACCGAAACTAAACCGTATATGTGTAAACGACCAATTGCTTTTGTGAACCTTGGGACCCTAATCGAAACCGAACGAAACCGATTCGTGTCGAGGGGGCTTTCGGTTGTATCAGTTGTCTATTAGGTACCGAACACACACCGTATCACCGTTTCACACTTGTCCGGCGGCTACCGAAAACGAATCGAATACGCACTGAACCGAATCGAACCGTATAAGTATGAAACGAGCCTTAGAGTTTATTGAAACCGAGGACGTGCGATTTTCTAAAACTGATTTGATGATGCATAGGAGGTTGCGAGGACATTCAATCTTCATACGTTTATATAAGAGTCCTCTATGCCACACCTTACTAAATGCTTGTTTGATATCAAGAAATATGGCAGCTGACTAATTTTTTTTTCGAATCCGGTTCAATTATCTCTGCGACACGATTTAATTGATGAATCATGGAGTGGTAAATCCAATTTGGAAATTCGCGCCCATGTCGAGAATTTCTAACTGCTAAGTAGGGGTAAATTGGATACTTTATTACTATAACAATTTTCAATGGCGTACATCGCGGAAATCGAATTTAGTGTCCTGTCATCTGTCAAGCAAAAGGTTAAGTGAGCGACTATTATATTTATGTACATGATTGTCACAATTACTTTGCAAAACTTTAAAATTGGTACAGGTTTCAAGAATATGAAAGGAATGCATTTAACAGTTTCGTCAATCTTATGATTGGTTCCTCGTTTAACCTTCTGCTTGACAGATGGCAGGACACTATTTGTCATAGTAATACGTTGTCTAAATCACTCCCATAGTCGGGTGTTGTCTTATTTGACGGGTGCCAAGTCCGCAGTCAGGTAAAATATTCGGTTGAACTAAAGATGAGCGGCCACGTGCTCAAGAAACCAGTGACCAAAAACAAGTGTTTGAATTTAAATGAGTTATTCAAATATTAAAATAATTATATTTCTATTGAAACACTAACAACTAAAAATGCAGTGTTAATTATGTATTTGTAATAATTTGTACACAAAAGTGAATCTGGCAAAAATTTTAAAATAGGTTAAACAGAAACCGGAGTGAGTCACGCACAAACTAAATATAATTTTTTTATCATTACTAAATATCATCAACTAAAAATTAAATTTTAATTAGTTTCATATTTTGCACATAATTAAAAATGACTGAAATAAACAAATATTATTGCATTTAATTAACATGGACCACTTGATTTTAATAAAACAGTTTAATCGCTGTCGTCTTCATATTCCTTGCCTTCACTGTCCGATGAATCATCACCCAAATTAATTATTAAAGGTTCCACCTCGTCAACTATAATTTCACGATGCCACCAAGATTTTATAAGATCTTCTGTATGTCGTACACCTCTTGAATAAATCGACGTTTCTTCCAGAAAACCTACTTTTAATGAGTTTCTGTGGGCATTGTTTACATACGAATTCAAGAATTGAATTCTTTGATTAACAACACATGTTTTTTCACAAAGAAACCGTCGATTGAAGTCCTTTTTATATTTAAAACCACAGTTTTTTAAAAGCCGGGAAAGAGCTCCTAGTCCTATATCAAGCCCGCGATCTATCATAGCTTCTCGCAAAGTTTTTAGTGTAAAAGGCGTGCTACTGGCGTCCCGAACATCCATTTTTATATTTTCATCAACTGTAACGAATTCTGCGCCTGGTTGGAAGCAACCCCTTTTGCATTTTACATTTCGCAAGACAAGGTAGATTTATGCGCATATTAGCGGAGTTTCGAAAAATTGAGGGGGAGACAAAAATTTTCTACGAAGTCGAGGAACGAGGACGATTGAGTATTGAAGTTGATCGGGCATATATGTGCAACGTGTGTTATTATTGTAATAAATCGTTCGCGATTTGGAAAATAGATTTCCGATTTGAAACATCACGGCACAGGGGGGGTTCCTTGGTTGTGGAAATCAAAACTCCAGGAATTAGTAATTCCAATCTAGTAGTATTCCGGTCAAGCTGGGAGTTCTTTTTTTTGCCAGTTTACCAGCCACTAGTGAGTTATTTAGTAATAGGAAGATTGTTCAGTCTAAACTTTTTCCAGACTTCGAAACTAATTTGCGCTGTAATTTTAATTTAGGCAAAATACGCTTGGGTGGAAAGTCTGCTGATAAGGTCCACTAAGACCACAGGCATTGTCAAGTCCGTTGGGCTAGTTTTTTCCCTCAACCGCTCCAAGCGCTGGCGTCGGTGATAACATCGTGAAACCTGCTTGCAGAGATAGACAGCACACTTGCAACAGGGAAGTGAATTAATATTATTTCACGCTAATATTTTTGAGGACGGAACATTTGTAAATTTATGATTGTCTTATTTTATTATATAAACAATTTTCGTTGACGTGATTGTAACAGGGGTTTGTAATGTTGGGGAACTAATTAAGCATACATATACTTTAATTATTATTATACTTTTAATTTGTTGTATTGGGGAACAATTTTACGTGTTTATGTATAGGGTACTCCGAGAGTGGGACGACATTGCGTTTTTATAGTTTTCAGTTGGAATTGGTCGGTTTTGTACGCGTGATTTCGCTTCGCGAGGCCTCTCGAACGTGATTTTGCGTTAGTTACCTAAGATTTTGATGTACAAATAAGCGCAATTACTGTCCTTCATTTGTTTAAGTGTTGCCCGAAGTTTATTTAATTAATTCTTTTCTACGTAAAATTGGGACTTTATTTATTATACTGGTATGTTGGGTTATTCTCAAATTAAACGAGATTTGGTGGCAACCTGTCTTTTCATTATCGAAGATTTATATAAGCTAAGTTTACATAAGAAGAGCTACGGAAATAAGGTAGGTGATTAGCCATCTAGACGGTCCGACTTCCCATATTAGACCTCGGACGATGTTAGTAAATGTATAAGTCGGTGGCGCCTATTATTTATTTGTTTAGAATCCACTCCATCTTCGATTGGGTTTCCCGGGATACTAACATTGTCAAGTTATTAATTTCCTACTGGAGCAAGGGCGTAGCATCGAGAGGGTTTTTACACTTCATCGATTATTTTACCAAATTTAAAATAGGCGTGACACAACATTGGCGCTTTTTTGGTGCGCTAAGTATATTTTCTTTGTCGTCCTTACATATCCGCTGCACAGTACTTAGGCTTATATTTGCAGCAATACTTCTTTCTTGAATCTTATCAACAGGAATCAAAGGCCCACCGTTTCTTCGTTCTTCTTTAAAATAATTTATTATATTAAGCACTAACTGTTTCGATTGCAGACACAAGTGACCTAGTTTTGTTGGCACTGTAGATTAATAAATTTTCCAAAAAATCGAAACAACTGTCGCAAAAAGTTCAGAAATTTCACTTTTAAACACAAATATTAGTACTCTCTCTTTTGATCATCAAAGAGAAATTGCACTGGAAAATTTTACTAAAATGAGGGTTAATTACTCAGCTTTCTTAGAAACTGATGTATTAACTGCGTGCATTATGATATTTGCATATTAATGTGTCACTCTAGCGTTATTTTACACGTAAACAACATTTTTGTAATTCCGGGAGGACAAGAACTAAATTTGCTTTGAAAAAGGTATTTATTACATAAAACTTTTTCTTCATCTGAAAAGTAACATTAGAAATCACCTGTTTTGGAGCCACTGAACACTGTAAGTGCTGTCTGCAAGTCACCGCAGTACATTTCATAAACTTTAGAGCGGCAATCTGCAAGACTTGCGTTCGCTCTAATAGCCTATACGAACTAAGGAGCTAGAAAGAGATCAATATAACTATACAAGTGTTGTGGTGGTTCGTACTGTGAAAGGCCAACCGTTAAATAAGACGACACCCGACTATATTTAGTTGTCAGAAAGTGATTTACTGATGTTTGAAAAACTGAATCGATTTTTAGCTTAGAGCACTTCGGCCAGGCATTCTTTCCAAACAGAAATAATATCCATTGAACCCAAATAGTGTCTTTTACCATTTCCAAAATCCTAATAGAGAACTTTGAACTTGGATCATGAAAAATAAAAGAAATTCTATTTATTTTCAGAAAGTGTTTATGTTTGCGTCAAGTACTTCACGTAATTTGCACAGTATTGTGTCTGAGACAGATAAGAACTCTAAAAAAGAACCCCAGCCAAGATGGGAATAATGAACCTTGTGGTTTTCAACACCGATTTACGTTAAATCCAAACAAGCAAGAATGCACAAACGTCAGTGAGATATGATAATTAGTAAATGTTTGTAGAATTTTTATTTTTAAATGGAAGTTTGCCCAACAAAATAAAAACAAGGGAAAAGTTCCATTGGCTTGAAAATTTCCAGAATGCACTGTTATTAAAAATTTAAACAATCGAGGAAGATAAATCGGTTGCGCATTTTAATATACAAATCCTTGGAGTTTATCTCTAGACTGGTCACATAAAATGTTTCTCATTTTTAAACTATTAGAGCTTTGTTTTACAAATGACCTACATCAATCACGTTGTCTGTAAGTGGAACAAGCACCTGCCCACACTTAAAAAAATCAGACGCATATTTTAAAAGATACAACAAAATTACTGCTAATGTCATTGCAGCATATTAAAGCAATCAAATAGTCATTACACATGATACCTTATCTAGAACCACTTGAAACTGGTTTGGTGGCAAGCAACGTTTGGTATCATCGCTTATCAACGCCCCATTGACCATAAAAATCTCATAACTGGATTTTACTGGATTCTGTTGACTTTAAAACGACTTTCTTTCCTCATGGGCAAAATCCATCTGCCCCCCAACGACTAATATTAGACTGAGACCAGAGCATGCCCATCCCCACGTAGCCAACAGAGATAAAACTACTTATCATGTTTTGGAACAAATTTACTAAAATAGAACAGTCTTATCTAAATTAGCTGAAGCAAGCTACGAAATAATCAGAACAATTAGATAAAGACAAAAAAACAGCCTACGTAAATTATTTAAGCCAGTGTCGGTTCGAGCGACACTTCATTAAACTTCTGACTACCATATCGCAAGCACCGTGTTCAATGTGTTAATTCTTCTAAGTGTTTGCACGAATTGTTCTAACTCAAGATGATTGTTTATAACCACAGGATGTTAGAGGGGAAGCCCTTGCAGTATTATACACCTAGTCTACCCATACCGATTCCAGCGTCCAACAACTTTTCCTACTTCAACCGGTTCCAGAGCTTTGGTTCACCCAGCATGTCGGACGACTTTATGATGCCACACTCACCTACTGGTTCACAGGTATGTAAAGATCTTTTTACATTATTACAGTCAAAAAAGGGCCTCTAAAGAAAATCTAAGGCCACCCAATTTTTATATATCGGTTCTAAATTAATGTATTTTTTTTAATTTGCTATGATCTGAAATTTGGGAATACCTAAGAAACTTAGTCTTATGATTGATTTTTTTACAGAGTGACAGTGACAATTCCGTTTCAAGTGTGGAAATTTTTCCAAAAGAAATTCGGGGTAAACAAACGCCCAACAAAAAGGCTGAAGATGTGCAGTGCCGGTGGGCCTCATGCGGTATCGTGTTCGAGTCCTTGGACCAACTGGCAACCCATGTCAGCAGAGTTCATGCCGCAAGTGGCCCAGGCGGGTTGTTTTACTGCGGGTGGGAAGGCTGCTCAAGAAACAATAAAGGATTTAATGCCAGGTAAGGATTTGCTTACAAATGAATTTTTCCCATTGGGGTTCAATAGATTTAGTTGTCTTGGTACTATTAAACAGGCTCTAAATTCAAACCAAGCAAAAATGTTATTTTTGTAAAGTAAAAACGTGTAAATTGAGATAATGAGATATCTAAGTAAATCTCACACAGTTAGTTCCTTTGGTCATCATTAGTACTACTATATCCAAATCTAAAGAAAAGTTCACCTTAAAAGAAGAAAAACCCATAAACTGAGCATCTAAATATTCACTAAATTCCGGCTTGGATTCAAATCCAGTACAAACATGCGTAAAACAAAGCCCACTGCATCTACATCTAAAGTAAAAACGGCTTAAAAAATTCAAAAACCTGAAACTCTTGCTTAGTTTGATTCTGTGACCTCAAACTCCAATAGAAGTCCTCATTAAAAAGCAAACTTGGACTACTGAGGCATCCAAATTCCCCCTTCTTTTGTCATCTGACCATCATACTCAAATCTAAAGGAAAGTTTTCTTTAATAGACATAAATTTAGGCTAATAAAGCATCAAAATCCCCATACTTTGAATGTAACCCAAAGAAAAATCCCTTTAATAAAAAAAATCCATAAATTGAGGCATCTAATTTGACCTTCAGATTAAATTTACTACTATCATGGGTAAAAGAAACCCCATTAAAGTCTTCCTTAAAAAACCTGCAAATTAACACTAATAAAGCATCCAAATCCTATTTACTTTAATATTGTTACCATCGTGGTACACTCAAACTCTAGAAGTCTTCAAAAAAACCAAATTGAGACATCCAAATTCCTCTTGTTTGGTCATCTAACCGTCTTGGATACTACCATACAGAAATCTAAATAAAGGTATTCCTTGAAAGACAAAAACCACTGACCTATATACTACGTAGACTGAGCATCTATACCTGCGTAGCCTCCAAAAACGGGACAAAAAAAGCGGCCATGTTGCTCGTCTGTAAGTTAGTAACATTTGATGTTACGAAGATTGCATTACTGTAATGTTGGTATTACAATTTTCCAAGCCAAGCACAAATCTAACCTTAACTGGCTAAACTGTCAAAACTTAACTGCCGTTTTTGTCAAGTCAAGCCACCATTGTAAGTAGTTTAAATAAATTACAGTTACACAAAACTAACACTATAAAAAACAACAAATATAACACTATAAAAAACAATAATCTTTAGTATAGATGAGATCACAAACCGTAGTCAGTATTGTAGGTTAGGTTGCGCATAATGTAATTCACCTGATTTTCGCAGTAGCGCCAACTAAAGCTCTGCCAACGTGGCTTAGTTAAAACAATAAAATTATTAGGCAAAAGACGGCGGATTCTGGTCCAATGGTTTAGCGCTGCATGCTCAGTCTACGTAGTATATACGTCAGTGACAAAAACCCATAAATTGAGGTTAGTAAAGCGTGAAATTTCCCCTTACTTCGATTTTGTGCCAAACCCAACGAAAAGCCCCCTTTAATACAAAAAATCCATAAATTGATATACTATTATCATGGAAAGGCCCACTACAGTGGTCTTCCTTAACCAAAAAAAAACTTGTAAATTGAGGTTGCAAATATCTAGTTAACTGAATTCCGGGTTCGTTTGCTGGTGCCATTACAAATCACTAAACAAAAGAGCATAAATTAAAAAACCCATCCTAAAAATTGACGCTACACACTAGGTCTCGGGGGTTTACATCCCTGTGGCTCCATAAATTAAAATTTCCAATTAAAAAACCCTCTCTAATAATAAACTTCTTTACAGATACAAAATGCTGGTCCATGTCCGCACGCACACAAATGAAAAACCACACCAGTGCTGTCAATGCGATAAATCCTTTTCACGAGCAGAAAACCTGAAGATCCATTCACGGTCACACAGCGGGGAGAAGCCATATGTATGCCCAGTTCCTGGTTGCCAAAAAGCCTACTCAAACTCCAGTGACCGTTTCAAGCATACCCGGACACACCAAGTTGACAAGCCTTACCAGTGCAAAGTCCCAGGGTGCCCGAAACGGTACACAGACCCCAGCAGCCTCAGAAAGCACGTCAAAACATACAAACACTTTGTGAATGAGAATGGCTTTCACGAGGCCAACACCAAGAGTGACAATATCACAACTGTTATTGTAGCGGGCAAGAAAAGTGAGTCGGCCGAGGTCAAGGAAAAGTGTGCAAGTAACGAGCCGTGCACGTGCAAACATGCCTGTTGCAAGGCAACGGAACTGCTCAAATTTGGGGCGTTTATAAACCTCAAAAATAGGGAAATCACGTCGTGGAATAAAATTTTGGACCCCTTCATTCCACAACCTAAAATATTTAAACCCTATGAAATGGAGGAGGAGCAGATGGACATTGATTTGCCACTAGACTTGAGTATAAGTCGCAGGCATGTTTAGTTTTAAATTGTCTTTAGTGTTAATTTGTATTTATTTTGTTTGTATTAATTTGTGTTCTCTTGTGTTATGTTTTCAATTAACAATTTTTATAATTAATTTTCCGTTTGTTTGATGCATTTCAAACCAGGAGCACCTCAGTTACAAAAAAAACTTGTGGTGTTTTCCTTACAATCTGGTATTAAAACCAATTTGGTTTCAGTAACACAGCACAAATTCTCATATTTATTTGTAACATTGTCGTTTTTAATAATAAATTATTGAAGATAGGAACGTGCCGTTTGTGGCACTATTAAGGCAATACATTGTGATAACTTATACAGTAATATATTAGCTATAAGAAAATTTATTTATTTGTAAACTGCCATTAGTTTATTAAGCATAAAATATCGTATTACAAGAAATAAAGTTAATTAAAAAATTATTCCTACTTTCATTAAAAGCTTTAAAAGTCTTCACCATATCACTTATTACTTACTTATTTCTCATGTTTGCTAATCCATCCGAAATAATCTTTAAATTTTTCAAATCTGTGTTGATAATGTTCATAAGATGTGCGATTCCATTCTGTTCCATCTTGAGGAACTGCTTGATATCCTCCTGTACACCAGTCTCCATTTTGTAACGCTCCGAGTGTTGCATATTTGGAGTTGCCATTAGATTCAAACTACATTTCAGCTCGTGCAACTGACCCTAAAATATAACGGGAAAAAATCATATTATGAAATTATGGACAGTAGATAAAAAAATTACTACAAATTAACAAAATTATTTGTATACTAATCTTTCAATTCTAAATTAATTTTCTTTTTTGAAATCATGGCTTTACAGCCTAAAAGTCCTTATGCTTCTTGTTTTGATTCAGAATAATGTGATGAGTAGGGTTCCGATTTTTAGGCATCTGCCTTTTCCGTTCTAAAGCAGGCAGACAACTATTTTTTATATTAAAATGTATTACGTCGATTTTTGATAACATTAAATCAAATATAAAATTGCCTAAAATGCCTATTTCAAAGACGGCGTGCCTATTTCTAAAAAAATGTTATGGAATAGCTTATTTTTAGGGTTTAATGCCTACAATTCATCTATAATCTATTTTAATGCAGTGTTGCACTTGCCAATTCTAGAAAACGCATAGTTTCTTAATTTATGCAAAATATTTAATACCTTCTTGTAGTTTTCGAGGAAAGGTTTTGCGGGGATAGTATGATTACATTTGGAATTTCCCATTGTACAGGAATTATTGTGCAGACGATGGCCTGTCACCTGAACGCAGTAAAATCTAAATACTGGGACGTGGAAGAGCACTGACGCAGGTTTGTTCGTTTATTTCGTTTCAAATAATCGTAGCGAATACGTCTTCTATTTTTGAGAATGCATTATTGTTTAATATTTTAAGTGAAAATGCCAAAGACTGAATCAAGTTTGAGTTCCAACTTACGACGTTTAGTAGAAGAAAGTCAGTATTTTACAACGGATGGAAGAGTTGTATATTGCCAGGACTGCTCAAAAGAGGTATTTTATTATATTATACTTAATTTTTATCATAGTAGGATATCAATTAGTTGAATTTATTTTTAATTAGGTGAAGTGTTCAAAAAAATACCATCTGGACCAACATTTGAAAACTGTATTCATATGTCCAACTGTAAAAGGCAAAGAAATAGTGTTCAAACATTCTTAACTAATGTCGGTTCGAACTCTGTGAAAAATCAATTTTCATTTGATTTGTGTGAAGCACTATTAGCCGCAAATATTCCCTGGAATACATTAGAATGTGATGAGTTTAGAGAATTTTTAGAAAAGTACACCAAACACAACATACCTCGTGAATCAACTGTAAGGAAAAACTATCTAAATGTTTGTTACCAGCGGAAAATCAATTTCATCCGCGAACAAATAGGAAACAATAATGACTGGGCCACGGTAGATGAAACTACGGACGCAAACGGACAAGCAATAGCCAACATGGTAATAGGAAAATTAGATTCGGATGACGTAGGGGTTCCCTATTTAATCTGTAGTAAACCATTAGAAAAAACAAACAATGTTACAATGTCACGTTTCATTAACGATTGTTTTCGTTTTCTGTGGCCAAATAGAGAAAATGATGAAAAAGTAAGACTGCTTCTCACCGACGGTGCGCCGTATATGTTAAAAACTGGAAAAAATTTGGAAGTGTTTTATCGTAACATGATACATTCTACTTGCCTTGTACATGCCTTACATTTAGTAGCTGAAACTGTGCGTGAAATTTTCCAACGATAAATAAATTAATTTCAAAAACAAAAAGTTTCCTTAAAAACCCCTCTTCAGAGAGAATTATATAGCGAAATGCGCCCTGAATTACCATTCCCCCCAAAACTAGTTATCACACGCTGGGGGACATGGTTGGAAGCAGCCATATCTTACCACGAAAATTTTCAGAAAATTAAAGCTATAATAGAAATCGTTGACGATAACGCGGACTGTTTGTCAAAAACAAAAAAAGCCTTTCGAAACTCAGCTATTCAAGCTGAGTTAACATACATGGTTTCACATTTTAAAACTATTCTACAACTTACGAAAGCTTTGGAAGCATCAGCAAAACCATTATGCGAAAATATTCGCAGGATAGAGTATTTGAGGAAAAACTTGAAGGACGCACTAGGAAAAATTGCAAAAATTGTTGCCAAACGCTTGAAAATTTTAATAAAAAATACCGGATACTCGCGTTTATTAGAAACTGCCCAAATCAGGTGAGTCAACAAACATTCCTCTGAAAATGACCAGCGCAGAACTACCATGTTTCAAATATGCCCCGGTTACCTCATGCGATGTCGAGCGTTCGTTTTCAAGATATAAACAAATTCTTACGGACAACAGAAGAAGATTAACACCAGAACATTTAGAAAAAATGTTAATATGTTACGTTAATCCTTAGTCTCTTTTTAATGTAAAATTAAGTAAATTTATAGTCAGTGTTTTTTACACGAAATTTGTTATTCATCCCAATTATACCTCAAATTTTCTTTTTGTATCAAACAAAAGTTTTTAATTTTTAGATTTGTTACATGCTTATTTTTGCCTAGATAGTGCCTATATCGCATTGTTTAGATGCCTTTTTGCCTGCCTATAATGAGCATATTTAATGCCTAAAAATCCGAACCCTAGTGATGAGGAAATGTCCTCTTTGAAAATATAAGCAGAAATACTACTCTCAAAAAAGTAATAGTAGATTGTGTTACAAGTTTGGGTTAAAGTTGACTACAACCACGAATCTATTTTAAAACTGGCTAACCAACAAGCATAACTATAATAAACTCTGAAACTTTTATTCTATATTCAAGTTCGTTTTTTTATAACTAAAAACACTAAAGAATTGAGAATGCATAACATATAACACTCGTGATATTGACATTATGTTAAATTTATGCAGGCATTAAAAATATCCAAAAACATTTTGCATACAACTGGACATAATTTATAAATTTAAATGGGAAACTATTTCATTTCCAATTCTCTTAAATCGATGCAACACATACGAGGGTTGTTCGTAAAATAAAGTCTCCAAGGCGCTAGAGTCGCGAGGAGCGCTTTAACGCAAGATCTGGCAACACTGACGTGTAGCTTGATTCCCCGTCTACAAATCCCCACAACTCCGAGCTGTCTGCGACGCTTATTAATCTTGGTTTGGTAGCCGACCACGATGGAGCTTCCACTCGCCAGGTGTGAATTACGTTCTGTGATTCGTTTTTTGTGTGCTAAGGACACTACGCCTATAGAAATGTATCGACAGTTATATGAAGTGTATGGACATCAAAAACGTGCGAAAATGGTGCAGTTTAAAAACGGACGTACAGACATCCATGATGAACAGCGTGCCGGGCGGCCTTTAGGTTTTGGACGAAATGATTGCAAAAGTGGAGAAGGTAATGCTTGAAGACCGACGGGTAACGATTCGGGAGCTGTGCAAATTGATCCCTAATGTTAGTAAGACTACTATTGATAAGATTTTGGTAGAACATTTGCATTATCACAAGGTGTGTGCAAGGTGGGTCCCCAGAGTGCTCACCGGAGATAAACGGCAACGGGTTGAAGCGGCCCGCGAATTTCTTGATTGCTACGCAGAAGAGGGCGAGGACTTCATGGATTCAATTGTCACTGGCGACGAAACCTGGGTACATTACACGACACCAGAGACAAAAGAATAGTCCCGTCAGTGGCGGCATTCAGGATCGCCGAAGCCGCGAAAGTTTAAACAATCATCGTCTGCCAAAAAGTAATGGCGACTGTGTTTTGGGATAGGAAGGGATATTGTTGTGCGAGTTCATGTCTACCGGGACAACAATAAACGCTGATCGCTACTGTCAAACTTTGAAGAACCTTCGCCGTGCAATTCAAAGCAAAAGAAAGGGCATGCTGACGAAGGGAGTGCGTTTTCATCAGGACAACACTCGTCCCCACACCGCCCGTGCAACAACCGACCTCATCAGCCAATTTGGATGGGATAACGTCACACACCCCCCTACAGCCCAGACCTAGCACCAAGTGATTATCATCTTTTATAAGAGAATAAAAAAAAAATTTGGGAGCGGGTATCCACCCGAAAACGGAAGAGGGGAGGACCACCGCCGCCTCTACAAGGTGCTACACCCAAAGGGGAAGGAACAGCGATCGACACAAACCACAACAACACCGAGGGTGACGCAGTTAAAAGCTAAGTGTAACAGGCCTAAGTAGCCATTGTAGTCCTCTGTAGTCCGTAGCAGTAGTTGGTAGCACTAGTAGTCTAATAGAAACCTAGAAAAGGGAGGGACGCGCTTTGCAACTTTAATCCCCTTTCATCAAGACTACTTTCACCGAAATTAATCGACTTTCACTTAAACCTGATAAATTGATTAATCAGTTAGTAATGTTCTGATTGGTCCAAATTGGACACTCTGAAGCAGAACAAACACTACTGGGGACATTTTGGGTCTGGGCATTCGCGGCATATCGAAGGAAACACCGACTGGTACACTTCAGTCTCAGTTGGTTTCAATTGCCTATGTAGCCGCCGACATCACTCAGTTTCCTTTTCTTAACTTTCTTTAACTTTCAATTTCACGTTGAGTTAGCGCGCAGATCAGGGAAGCCAAATCAGGGAGCGCAATTAGTCGCGTGTAGTACGACTGTTTGGGGCATTTTGGATCGCCCATTGCGGGGGGTAGACGGGCGGAGCTGGGAATTCGAGAGTGGGGGAGGACACACTCACGGAGGGCTACCCAACAGCTATTCTCAACAGTAGGAGGCACACAGATGGCCATGGAACAGGAGACAGTATTTACGAACAGCCACCAACTAACAGTGCGGAAGATCCCAGGAGATGGGAATTGCTTATTCGCATCCACAGTAGATCAACACACGGGGGGCACAGCAACGTGGGAATGGCTCAAACGGGAAGCTTTCAACTTACGGAAAAGGGTCGTGTCATACCTTCGAGGACATATGCAAACTTTCCACCCCACCCGATCCCACCCTATCCTGTAAATTCCTACCCACCTACTGGCGGTAAACAGAAAAAAAGCCCAATAAAAAAATCCACGGAAAAAAAATCCAGGAAAAGAAATCCAAGGAAAAAAAATCCATAGGAAAAAAAAATCAAGGAAAATAAAATCCAAACTATAATTTAGTTATTTTTCACATGGTTTGTAACATTACGGCTGGTTGCACAAACGCTTTATGAAGTTTGGCTTATAGTTACCTACTTTAAAAGTAAAATTTTGGGGCAAAAATATATTTAATTACTTAATTATTTAAATAGAAAAAAGAAAAGTAGACAACAATACTGAAAGATAAAAAGTTTTAGGTTAGATTAGGTTATTTAAATAGAAAAAAGAAAAGTAGACAACAATGCTGAAAGATAAAAAAGTTTTAAGTTAGGTTAGGTTTGGCTGTTAAAAATTATAATCACTTCATTTTATAGTTTGGATTTTTTTTCCTGGATTTTTTTCCTGGATTTTTTTTCCTATGGATTTTTTTCCTTGGATTTTTTTCCTGGATTTTTTTCCGTGGATTTTTTTCCTGGGCTTTTTTTCCTACAATCCCTACCGGCATGGGGTGAGCCTGGCGTATCCAGGATCGACCTTGAGTCAGCTCCATGTCAGATGATGACGATGAATTTATTATATGGTTCCTTAAAATTATATTTGAGAAATCCAAGAATATTTTTGGAGTAAAGATTTCATGAAAAATGTTTGGGCACCACTTAGATGTCAAGTTTGTTATCTTTGTTGAAAGTCAGACTGACGCAAATTTTTTTGTGCTCGCCTCTACCAGGATATTATTTTCTAATGTTATTACAGAAGTTTATCAAAGGTTAACAAGCTAAACTGTGTAGTTATAATATCTGGCACAACTACACATAGTTTTATGGAGTAAGCAAAATTATTAACTGAAAGATAAAATTGTAGCTGCAATTAATTGTTACAAAAAATATCTGTACTTACAAAAGATAACCAAGAACAAATATTTTGCAATAACCCTTCTAGAAGTGAACATAATTTATTGAAACGACTGCATTATTATGGCAACTCAACATATTATTGCCACTATAAAGCAATATCCCTAAAAACAAATGTTTTCAATTACCTTGAATTGGGTTGGTGATGACAGTTGGGTAACAAGCCCCTGCAGTCTTCCCCGAAGCATTTCCTCTTCAGGCTGTAAGGCCATTCCCACTTTTCGCGTTACTTCTTGTTTAATGATAATCTGCAACTGAATATTTCAAAACCTATTCAACAAGTTTCAACTAACAAACCTTCAAGACTCGGTGATGCAATTGAGCATATTTCTGTTTTAACTCGGTAATTTTTGCCACAGAATTCGAATGCTTCTTCTTCAAATCATTCAAATCTTTATTTATTTTTTCCAGGTAGCCTCGGTGGAGACCCGTCTCATACTGCTCACGCAACATGCGCTTCTTTAGGTCGGTAAAACCATTAACAGGGGCTGGCATGTACTTTTGGGGGTTTGGGTTGTCCACTTGGGCTGCGTGCCATGACTGTGTTTCAATACCTACAGAAAAAAAATTATTCAATTATGGTATTTAATATGTTAAGTGAATATTTTCACCTGGTGGTGGTACTTTTAAGTATTCTTCAAGTTGTGCTTTCGATGGAGTCACATAGGCACCAATGAACGAAACCCCAACGTTATTAAGCTGTTGCTTTTGCATGGGTTGGTTTAAAAACGCACATAAATCAGTGGCCGCAACTTTTCTGCTGGATCCGGTGACTCCTTTCTCAGAAACGGAGAACATAACTTCACTTTGGTTATCACCTATACTTTTGATGTTGCAGATGTGGACAGTGAGGTTGGGTTTGTTACCCAAAATGCCAAGGATGCCATTACTAAGGGCCTCTTTTTGACTACTACAAATGATTAATAAAATATATTGTATAATGTAACAAATAAAAAAATTAATGGGACTATATCAAACTTCCAGAACACCCTGCATTATGATGTACTACCCTGACATCCCCAGATGAAAAGTACAAACAAAATTTTACTAGCAACACAAATCCCTCCAAAACTTCCACCTACAAATTAAAGAATCAACAACAATCCAATCCGATCACTAACTGATTTTTTCTTGGGGGGACTTTTTTTGGTATGCTTTGAGGAGATATCTTACCAGACAGATTTTTCTGGGGAGACTGTTTACAGGATGTTTTAGTGGTCAGTTTTCTTCTGGACTAAAGTTTTACAGGATATTTTAGCATAGGATTTCTTCCGGGTTTATTTGGTATACAGCAAGATATATAAACTTAACTAGGTATGCTAGGTTCCTATAATGTCTACACATAGGCAAGGGGGTTGCGTGGCGCTGCATACGTCACTGGTGGAATAGCGTCTGGCTACTACAGCAGTACTTGTTGGTCAATCGAGTCGCTTACGTGCAAAAGCTAATTTATTATTTACAGTTTATTACTGTTTTGTTTGGTTTTTCTAACATATTATTATATTTTGAATTTAACTGTGTTTAAGAAGAAGTGTAGAGATACAAAGTTCAGTTCCTGTTGGGAGTTTTATTATTCTGAACTATTATGTGTTCAGTATTTCAACTTTTATTTAAAAATATTTGAAAGTGTGAATGAAATTTTATCTTCTACATTCATATTATAAATATTTTGGTCTAAATATGCCCGGTAGTTGTGCTGTGGGACTGTGTAAAAACTTTGCAAAAAGAGACATCAACATCCATTTTTTTCGATTCCCAAAAGATGTTCACTTGAGAAACTTATGGGCCAAACAGTGCTACAGAAAAGAAAAATTTAATGTAGAAACAAGCAGAGTTTGCTCTGCTTGTTTCCAAGAATCTGATTTTGAAAATTTCATGCCAATTAAATTAATGGGTGGTAAAAAATTAATTCAAAGAAAGATGCCGTACCAACAAAACATTTAAAAACTACCGTGGAAAAAATTTCTAGTCATCTATCCAGAAGAACTGTTCGTTATGATAAAAAACAGCAGAAATTAAATGTCGACGAATTTTTAAACTTATGTTAGATGCTGAGACTATATCAAACGAAGGATTTTTGCAACCAGATCAAACTGTTGCTTTAGACTATCAAGAACAGTCATTGGTTGCAGGATCTGATTCAAATGCGGAAATTAAAAAACTAGAAGCCAAAATTATTGAAATGGAAAAGGAAATTGGCGTTTTAAAATCACAAAATTAATACAAGGAAAAAAAATTTCGAGTTGAAAAGTAAATACGATGACCAGAAAAAACGTGGAAGCATTAGATAGAAAATTACGACATTTAAAAAATAAAATATTAAAGCGAAAAATCATCTTATAGAAGCAGAAGTCAAAAAAGTTTTATCCAAAATATTTACAGCGAATCAAATAAAACTATTGCTACAAAAACAAGAAATTGTACGATGGAGCCTGGTGGATACGCGATTCTTACGTACACGTTCACACACTATTCTCAAAAGAGTTTACGAATTGTCTGATTAAATAGGACGAACAGAAGAATTAATACAATGAGCAATTGTTGATTTTAGTATAACGAAGACTGGACCTTCACGTGGGGCAGTTTCCTGTTTATCGACGGGGGGCCACGGCCCTTCGGTCCACGTGCGTCGGCAACTCAAACATATACAAAAAAATAAGGAATATTGTTGGGAACCGAACAGAGCCAAAAAGATATTTCTTTGACATTTACATTAAGATACTACAGCAAACGGTGCTACATTTTTCTAAGGGATAAGCTCCATTATCCATTACCAGGTAAAATATTGATTTTCCTTCTTCTTATTGCATTCTTATTACGTTTTTATTTCTATTGACTGTTTAGGTTTATCTACCTTAAGATCTTGGGCGGCCTAAATAAACATGAGGAGGGGCGTCTTAGATGGTGTTTTGAATTTAATGCAAGTAACGGGAACCATCATGTCTCCGATCGAGAAACTTGTCGTTTTACAATGCGATGAAGAAAAGGAAGCGGAAAAATATGAATACGATCAAGCAAACGATGAAATCGTGGGTCCTCATAAATATCTACAAATAGTAAATGCCAGAAGTCTGTGTGGTGAATGGAAGCAGCCTATTTTTGCAAATTTCGACCAGAAAATTACACAAGAAATTTTATACCATTTATGTACCAAATTGCATGGTATTGGATTTCATGTAGTTGCATGCGTCAGCGACCAACTAATACGGGCCTTTGGTCTACATTAAGAATTTCACGGAAAAAGCCATGGATTAAACATTCATGCATAGAAAAGCTGGTTAGGAATTGGCTTTTAGATACCCGCTTTATGTTAAAAGATAGTACAAAAATTACGAAAAAACCTCTAGTAGATCTCATCGCAAATCAAACAGAAGTGAGCAGTATTTACAAACTGACAAAGCAGCACTTAGACTGCCAGGGTCCTCTGAGGCAAAAAGTCTCTTTAGCAGCTCAGTTGTTGTCACATACACATACTGCGTCATGTACTTTGTCTTTTTATAAAATTAATGAAGATATAAAAAACTCTAGTTTGTCAGAATTTATAGACACAATTAAGAAATGGTTTGACACTACGAATTCATATTTACCTTCAGCATCCTTACCTACTAAATGTGGGTAAGGCAAAGCAGACGTGAAACAACTTCAAGACGAATGCCTTAATAAAGCATTTGACACTGTATTTCACATGAGATGCATCAATAAATCAAACAGTAGGCTAAAATTTCAAAACGACATTCTACTATCAATAAAATCTTTGCAGCAACTATTTCTTGATCTGCAAGCAGAAGTTAATCAGGGTGCATTATTATATATAATTTATTTTTGCAAATTAGAACTAGAGGAGGATTAAATGACCACCCCACGCCTCTTGATGCTTTGAATCGTCTTCGTATAATAATGTTGGGAAAAACAATTGTCGTCCAAAGGAACACAAATACCGTTGAATGTACGAACGATGAAGACTACATTGTGCGAAAAGTTTTAAGACGAAGTGGAATTCCATTGGCAATTCATCCTGTACAAGTACCAGAAAGTGATGGAGATTCCAGTTCAAGATCTTCTCATTCTATTAGCGGTCTACATGAAGATACGCAAAATAAATTTCAAGTTGAAGCGGATGGTTTAGAATATCTAGCGCGTTGGATTGCCAAAAAATTAAAAACATCTCATCCGGAATTAGGTTGTTATACGTACAAACATCAGAAAATAATGAACACGAGTGTAGTTTCCCAAGAAATGTTCCTAGCTGGACTACCGACTTGTCTTTTGGTGGTTTAATTCAGCCCTCATAAGAATTCTTGCAACAAATAAAATTGCTGAAAAATACTGTTTTGTAGGTATGTTGGAAACACCTTTAAAAATGTGAGACAAATCAATGCAGTAACAACTAGAAACATTTCTAAGATCTGCAATATTGATAATATTATAATCAAATAATTTGTAAGACAACGAATTTTCATAGAAATCAATATTTTAAATGTTCAGTTGCAACTGCAAAAAATTAACTATGGCAAAAGGAAACGTGTCGACCCTCAAGCTAGTAACAAGTTAAAAAGAGTTACAATGTAAACATTAATAATAGATATTATATAATATTTTTTTTTGCAATTATTGTTGTTGATTATTTGTTATAATATGTGTATAAAATTATCAGGGTGCTGACTGAGATTTGGGACATAGGACTTTACTATGTAAAATTAAACTATTGTAAATAATGGCTCCCCTAATTAGTATAGGACAAAATGGTATTAAGTTAATTTGTTCAGCATAAAAAATTGAATGTAATACATATTTTACTTTTTCAAATAGCATAAATATTTCCTATAAAAATAAGCACATTCGTTTAAAGATTTAGCAATTCCTAGCTGTAGCCATTAGCGATGTGTTAGCCTTTCCGCCAGTGACGTAGTAAGATCGCCAAGGCCACGCATGCGCATCATCAATATGCAATCCTAGCATACCTACATATATTAGTCTACATATATTGGTATACAGTTTACAAGGGGAGTTCTTTTCTTGGAGGAATTTTTAAGAAAAACCTCGATTATTATTCTAGGGAAATTTTCATTTATAAAACATATCTTTTAACAGGTTTATATGCTGGGGGAGACAGATAACTTACCAGCAGGATTTGTGGAAACTACCTACAGAACATTATTACACAAGATTTTTTTCTAGTTTTTCACAGGATGTTTTACCATGAAATATCAAGCAAGTTTATTTATAGGATATTTCAACAGATTTCTACTGAATACAGGATATTTTAACATGGAATTCTTTAATGAGGTGTGGCTTTATAGGTAGTAGTCGTAATTTTAGTGGGGCAATTTTGATTTATAAAATATTTGTAGGGAGATATTTCACTAGCAGGACTTGCAGAAAGATTCATTACAAATTATTTTATCAGATGTGCTTTATTCCGGGCATGCAGTTTTACCAGAAAGTTTGTCAGGGAATTATTTACAGCATGTTATCAGAAGCTTTTAGGGGGCATTTTTTTATCAAATTTTTACCAGCAAGTTGGGGAGTAGGGTACGAGCAGATTTATTTGGGAAAATAATTTACAAGATATTTTGTTTATAGACTATTTTTCACCAAATATTTTACCTGCATTTTTTTGATACTACTGGGTTTTTTTGGGGAGAGATCATTTATGGAATTTTTTACCAAATAGTTTTTCTGGTGTTTTCTTTTTGAGGTGTTTTTGAAGAAGGTGTTTGCTGTACGGATTCTTACAAGAATTTTACTTATTTGTGGTGTTTAGAATAATTCACTACAAAATGTTTTACAGAATAATATTTACCATGTAGGATTTAATTACCAACATTTTCACAAGTGTCTACATAGCTCGCGATTTGTTCAGAAGGATTATTGATTGTGGTTTGACAACTAGAACTTAGCGTTTTAATTTTTTTATTCATGGCTTCAAAAGCTTTACTTAACCTAAAAATGTAGCAAATACATGGTAACTCACTTAAGTTCAGATTCCTTTTTATTAAACACCAGTTTCACGATTCCATGGCTATTGTCTTCTCCAGGAATAACAACATAACCAATTGAACGGTAACGAAAGAAAGGGTTGGTAGTATTGTATTCCATGGGTAGTTGTGTCGGATTGTAGAATCCTTTGCCTGTGCCCCATGACGCCTGCAGCAGGTTCCATTTCTTTAAAATATTGTCTCGTTCGTCTCCAAAAATATTTATGGCAAATATGGACGATATCACTTGTTGTACTTGAGTTTGCTGTTGAGCTGCACCTTAAAAAAAATTGACAAATAGTTGGGTTTTTGTGATTGGGTTGGTTTTTTTTAAACCAGATAGAATTCTTACCAGGAATTGCCCCAGGAACAGGTGGTCTACCTCCACCCAAAGTTGTAGTACCGCCAAACCAATTTGGTGCAGTACTTGCAGCAGCACCAAACCCAGCAAAACCAGCAGTTCCAGTACCAAACCCAGTAAATCCACTAGCGGTAGTGGTGGTCTTACCAAAACCACTAAATAGTGATGGTGTTGCAGTGCTAGTAGTACCAGCCCCAAACAAACCAAAACCTGCATTTGTTGTGCCAAGTCCAAACCCGGGAGTGGCGGTAGGACCGAATAAAGTCGGTGCGGATGTGGTAGCAGCGCCGCCAAACGTAGATCCAAACAAAGATGGTGCTGTTGTGGTAACGGCGCCAAACAAACTTGGTGTCGTAGATGTGGCGGCACCACCACCAAATAAACTAGGCGCTTGTGTGGTGGTACCTGTACTAAATAAACTCGGCGCTGTTGCTGCAGGTGCCCCGAATAAACTTGTGCTGGTAGAAGGTGTGCCAAACAGACTGGGTTTAGCGCCGGTGGGTGCGCCAAATAGATTCGGCGCAGCAGAAGCAGGCGTTCCAAAGGTACTACCAAAGGCCGAAGTTGCGGAAACGGGAGCTCCAAAACTAGGTGCTGTAGAAGAGGTAGCTCCAAAAGCAGGTGTGACGGACGTAACGGCGCCAAAGCCGGGAGTAGCGGAAGCAACTCCGAAGGTACTACCAAACGCGGGCGCCGTTGAAGTGGCAGCACCAAATGTACTCCCAAATCCAGGCGCTGACGTAGCTGGGGTGCCAAAACTGCTACCAAATGCTGGAGCTGCACTTGCTGGTGTTCCAAAGGTACTACCAAACGCTGGCGCCGCGCTTGCAGGCTGTCCAAATGATGTACTACCAAAAGCTGGCGCTGTCGCACCAGCTGCTGGTTGCCCAAAAGTGGAACCAAATGCGGGTTGTTGCTGAGAAGCCCCAGCGCCGAATGCTGGTTGCTGAGCCGCGGCAGCACCAAATGCTGGTTGTTGAGCGCCACCAGCCCCAAAGGCTGGTTGTTGTGTTGTTCCGGCACCAAAAGTTGAGCCGAAAGTTGGTGGTGTGCCAAAGGAGAGCGGAGTGCCAAAGGCCGTTGCTGAAAAAAAATTAAACATATTATTAGTAGTGCAAGATTTAAAAGTAACTAACGGGACAAAAATAAAATATTTTTTTAAATTGGTTTCCTAATTTCAAGGATTTAATTTAACGATGTTAAAAGCAGAATAAGGTAATAAAGCGCAAAAGACAAACTCATTGTTTGATCCAGTTTTAAGCTTTAGCAATTGAAACAGGTCGCTTTAAATGCATATTACTAAGAAAACGAAAATTAAGAGATTGAAGAAATGGAACAAGCGTTATGATGTACATTTCCTGACGTTGATGTTAATCCTTGGCAGAATCAGCAAAGGGAAGTTTTAATACATTCCAGACATTGTGTGAAAATGAAACAATATATAAGTGTGATGCAAAGGAGTAATACAGACCTAAATGAGTAATGCTAAAAGGTATGCTTCACGCTGTATAGTATTGTGTGGATTAGTTAAATAAACATACACTTAAAAAACTAAACGCAACATTTCTTTCTGTTTAATATCTTCTTCTTCTTCGTCTCTTATCGGTAGTCAGTGATCAACGCAGTTATTTGCACTTTTAATGCGGCAACTCGAAATAAGGATCTTAAACTTTGTCCGTTCCACCGCCGAAGATTCTTTAACCATGAAGTTTTGTACAATCTAAAACTTCGTATACACTTGCAACAGAATCTCGTAGCGCAACGGCGTGGCGTGTCACAACATCAGAGAATATTTACAAAACGATGTTACGCTAAAATAGACCAGAGTGCAGAAGGAATAGATGAAAGATGGAACCAAACAACAACAGCACTTAAGAGTGCAGCAACGGAAGTGCTACCAGGGAAGACAGAAAACGCCTTCAAAAAAGACTGGATGGACGAGGAATGTTGGAAAGCAGTAGAACTAAAAAAAAAGAGCAAGACAAAGAATTCTTAACCAGGACACAGAAGAAACAGAGAACAGTATAGAGAAAGGGCTAAAGAGGCCAAACTGCTATGCAGAAGAAAGAAGAGAGACATGCTAGAAATGGAAACCCATTACAACAACAAAGCAACGAGATCATTCTACCAGTCAATTACCAACACATTAAAAAGGGGCCGCAGCCTAGTTCAGTGTACTGTAAATATAAGGAGGGGCTCCTCATAGGCGAAATGGATAAAATACTACAGAGATGGACAGAGAACTTCGAGGAACTCCGAAATGTACACAAGAATCTGGAAATAGAAATAGAAGAAGGCAACCTTGAAGAACAGACTGAAATGAAACCATCTACTCGCAAGGTAATAACTCAAATGAAAAATAATAACGCGACAGGAGAAGATCAAATACCCGCCGAGTTACTGAAGTATGGGGGAGACAGAGTACTACAAGCAGCACACAACACTATTACAGAAATATGGCTAGAAGAGAAAATACCCCAAAAAAGGAGAAAAGCAGTTATCACACCAATTCTCAAGAAGGGGGACAAAACCTGCTGTTCAAATTACAGAGGCATTACATTGCTAGACACTGCCTATAAAGTATTAGCAAGCCTGCTCAAAATAAAACTAGAAATGTTCATGGAGAAGGAGGTACGTGAATATCAAGCCGGGTTCAGGCACGGTAGGTCAACAATAGACCATATCTTTTCCTTAAAACAAATAGGAGCCCTAGGTGAGGAATACCAGATACCACTGCACCTATTGTTTATAGACCTTAAGCGGGCGTACGACGCAGTAAATAGAAGCCAACTCTACAAAACTATGAAGGAAATGGGAGTGCCAGACAAGTTAATACGGCTAGTAAGTTTAACGCTAACTAATACAACAAACCAAGTCAGGATGCAAGGGAAAATATCGGAGCATTTTATTACCAACAGTAGACTGCGCCAGGGGGACCCTTTATCCACACTATTATTTAACCTTATACTAGAGGGAATTATCAGAAAGAGCAAATTGACAGACGGGACCATAACTGTCAAACAATACCAGTTTACAGCATATGCGGATGATTTAGTAATCATAACTAGAACAAAAACAGTATTGGAAGAAGTATTCCTGCAAACAAAAACGAAGGCTAAAGGGTATGCTTTAGCAAGAAACGAACAAAAAACTAAGTATATGCAAACGGGAAGAAATAAGGAGCAAACTGGAGGTGGTCACATAACAATCAGGGGCGATACAAAACAGCATCGCTTCGAGAAGGTAAAAGAATTTGTATACTTGAGAACCACGATTACAGCAACGTTCAACCAGGAAGCGGAAATTCAGGCAAGGATACAGTGAGGAAACAAACGTGCAAGTGACCTTCATAAGGTTCTTACTTCACATATCGAACAATGCGAAATTGAGAGTGTACAAAACCGTGATAAGACCAGCAGTAGGTACTATATGCGTGTGAAACTTGGACGCTGACGCAAAACCTGCAAAATATGTTGTGCACCTGGAAGCGCAAAAGAGTGAGACGAATACTAGGAAGGATACAAGAAAACCAAACGTGGAGGAGACGGACAAACAGAGAAGTAATCGATAGTTTACACGAGAAGGATATAGCAGGAGCAGTGAAATCTCAACCGATCAGGTGGCTGGGACTCCCAAGAAAATGCAAGGCTGTTAGATACCCGAAGACAAGGAAGACCAGCAATAAAATGGATAGAACAAGTCAAGGACGATTTAAGAAATTTACAAGTGAAATGCTGGTGGCAGAAAGTTCAGAACAGACAGGAATGGAGAAAGATAACCTACCAAGCCACAGGCCTTAATGGCTTATAGTGCTTAATATATACAGAGAATTTTTCTTTTTAGTATACATTGCCTATGTATACTTTCAAAAAACACACGTCAATTACGCCGATTATGTAGGCAACCAACTATACAGACAACTAAACCATGCTGTGACCTAACAATTAAATTAATTTAAGGTTAAAAAATAGAATTGCTTGCTTGCTTTGAAAGAGCGAGATCTAGGACGCGGTTTTCCAAGCATCTCTAAGCACTTAGGCCATATGGCCCACTGTACACCCTAACTAAGAATTTTGCCTATCTGGGGTAATTCCAACTCTAGTAGTGATTTTTAACGTGCCACACATCGCAGTGGCACGGGACCTACGGCTTTACTTCTTATCCGACAGAAGGCGCATTTTCAGATTTTTCCCCGCTAGAAAAATCTCGCCGACCTCAGCCAGGTCCGAACCCGCGTTCCTCGGATCCAAAGGCAAATGCGCTAACCACTAGACCACCAAGGCTGACAAAAAATAGAATTAGTCTTTATTTAGTGTCTTCTTGAGTTTTTTATACAACCATGTACTGTAAAGACGAACAAGTGGAAATTCTAATGTGGTATGAGAATGGTAACAGCTTAAGAACTCTGAGAGACTTATTTTCACTAAATCATACAAACAATTGTTAGAAAATTTAAATGAGAGGGATGCATAATAAATTCCCATAAAATAAGAACTAAAAGTAATCACGTTTTAACCGAAGAAATTAAATTAAATATTTTATTTTACGTTGAAGAAATCATAATTAATAGTTATAACAAAAAATAATAATTAAAAAAGGTCTACGATGGCCGGGAATCGCACCCGGATCAACTGCTTGGAAGGCACCTATGATAACCATTACACCACCTTGCCGCTGATGTATTTTTGTTGTACAAAGGAAGTACAATGTTCATAGACCTTACAGAAACACCACCCTGCTTTTGTATTTAACAAATAAGTCATCATTTGCGTCCTATATACAGGGTGAAATACTTATTTAATATAAACACTGCATCAACATAACCTTCATACTCAAATAATTTACAACGGCAGTGACGTTTGTTCCTGTTTTTTAGTTGTCGGTATAGTTGGTTGTCTGCGCAATAGGCGTAATTGACGCGTTCTTTTTAAAAGTATACACAGGCAATATATACTAAAAAGAAAAATTCCCTGTATATGTTACGCTAGGACGATGAATGTTTGTTATTGTAACCACACGGCCCTTTGTTGCAAACGAGACTTGGAGGCTAGCTGCGCGTAGCATACAACAGTTTGTCAACTTTTCAACGAAACCACATTGCAAAAACACCTGTCAACGTTCGGAGCAAGTTGAAATCTAGTCTTGCAACATTGTGGTGTATCATGACGCTGCGCAGTAACGTTACGGGGTTCTGTTGCAGGAAATGTATAGTAGTACATGATATTGCAACATCGTAGTGTATCATGACGCTGCGCAGTGACGTTACAGGGTTCTGTTGCAGGAAATGTACAGTAGTACATGATATTACAACATCGTGGTGTATCATGACGCTGCGCAGTGACGTTACCGGGTTCTGTTGCAGGAAATGTATAGTAGTACATGATATTGGTTTTATGTGAAAGCATACTTAGACGATATTTAACGAATATCAAACCAAGACATTAGAAAATATAAATAATAAGTGGACGCGACTCGCGACTGCCTCCCTGGACTTTCCCATACTGGAAACTGTTCATATCATCTTTATTCAACAGTAGAGTTATTTGCCTCAAAACGGTTGTTCAAGCGCTATCCTAAAACCTTGCCTCGTAACGAATAGACTTACAAGGCTTGTAAGAAGTCCCGCCAAATATCTGCGGTGCCCCTTAATTTCCTTTTAATATGCAACCAGGCATACTTCATTCTCTAC
>JABXWE010003420.1:0-38676 GCA_014611495.1 Limonius californicus | reverse complement strand
AAGTTACGTTAACTGCGTTCTGCAGATTTTCTATCGTTGCTTCGACTGTAGTGTCCTGTGTTAGTATAGCCGTGTCATCTGCGAACATGGCTAGTGTAGAGTTGTTTACTGTGGGCAGGTCATGTACGTACAGGTTAAACAGAGTTGGTCCCAATAGGCTCCCTTGGGGGACCCCTGCATTTGTTGTTTTTATGTTGGATAGTGTTGCGTTGATCCTGACTCTGAACGTTCTGTTTTTAAGAAAGGAGTTTATGATTTTTATTATATAATTCGGGATGTTTAGCATAATCATTTTATACAAAAGTCCTTCTAGCCAGACTTTGTCAAAGGCCCTTTCTAAGTCTAGGAAAATTGCTGTGGTGTATTTCTTTTCTTCGAACCCCTTCTCAATTGTTTCTGTTAATCTAGTGAGTTGGTGAACTGTTGAGTGTGACTGTCTGAACCCAAACTGATGAGGCGGGATAATTTCGTTTTCAAGTGTAAAATCTTGCAGCGGAGTGAGAATCACCTTTTCTAGTAGTTTGGCTAGGGTAGACAACAGGCTAATAGGTCGGTAGCTGTCTGGGTTGTACTTTTACTTCTGCGTTTAAAGATCTCAAGTGCAAAATACTTTATGCTATTAGTTTTCATTTTCAATCCCAGTGTATTGTCTCCAGTGGGTAAAGTACACCCTGTATACAAAGGTTACAAATTTGTAATATTCTGTTTAAAGCCATTAATTTTTATATATTTAGATAGGATAAACTATCTAAATAAAATTTACTTTAAGGTAGACTCGCTTTCCGATTTCCATTTACAAATATTTCATTTAATGTAGACCATAAAAGGCATAAAATGCATTATTCCATAAAAAGACGCGGAGGGTGGAAGTGATCCTTATTATATCTATAACTAATATGACGTAAAGCTGTAAATGTGATACGTCCGCCCCTAAGGTTAATATCGTATCAAAACGACTTTTTGTTATAATACCGAAATTTCATGGTCTAATTTAGCACACCTCGGAGAATTGGGGTTCAGTCGCAGTGTGATCACATATGGCCCCTTTTAAAATGGATTCGATGGAAATGTACTTGCAAAATTGACGGTTTCGGGGATTTCCTTCTTCAATTTATTGCCGGGAAATAACGAACCGCCGTATGTAACGCAAACTATGTTTTCTGATAATAACAATAATAACACAGATCGTATTTTGAAACAATTAGTGGGTATGTAAATAAAATAAACTATTTGCTAAATATTTGTGTGTTGTGGATTTTGGTTAATGTTTAAAATTAAAGTCTTACCTGATCCTTCCAGTGCTGCAAACAAAAAAAGTTGCATATCAAATAATGGGGATATCAAACACCTGAATAGTTTCATGTTGGCGTTTTGCGGAAGGAGAAAGTATTCCGTGTAGTAATGGTGTTTGCAATGACTATGGATATAATTATAGGTCCTTCGACAATGTATACCATTAAATATTATAAATAGCATTGTTAGAAACTAATTAACTTTTTGTTTTGAGCAAAAAGCTACCACCCCTACCCCTGGCCTGTACCTAACAGCGCTCACGCTGAGAATCGTTAGCAGACATGGAAAAGTGTAAGAAGTATATGATTACTCACTGATAAATGACCGGCAAGCTGCAGTCAGCTGATGATCAGTGACATAGGTTTTGTTGTAAAGTTGGGATACTTATCCATTTACATATGCGCAAATTCCACACTGAATTCCAACCCCTACTAAAACCAGAATATAAATTCGTCTGGAGAAAAACTCGTATCTGCGCATTGTGTACTTCTTAAAGTTTTCCATGTCGCCCAACAACTTCAGAACGCCATAGTGTTTATACAGTATGAGCAGCAAAATTTGCAGTAAGGGGTGGCTGTGGAAAACAAATCATGAGTCTTTACTTAAGCCATACAGTTTATGACATTTTCCGCTACAATTTTTGTGTAGTTATCACATTACAGTTCAGTTGCTCAGTACTGTTTTTAAGCACGCTATATTTACTTCAAACCGGATTATTTAACATCCGCAAGGACAACGAGCATCCTATAGGTTTCGTAATATTTTTCGCCCCTTGTGAAAGTTAACTTCTGCATGTTTTAGTAAGACGTTTTACATAGACCTTTTATCATTTTGATAGATCTATATAGCCTACCTTAAGAGAAACTGCATTGAAATTTCTGCTTCATATCTAAAAATATAGTAGTATCCAATTTAAATAAAGAATTGCATGGAAAAACATCTGGATAGATTAAAGAAAATGTATATTTTCTTCGCAATAAAGGAAAATTTCGTAAGCTCTTGCAGATATTTGCAGTAGTTCAAAAGTTAGGTTACAAGTTCTTCTTGTTCTTTTTTTTTCTTCTTATCGACTAGGATATTGTCCTGTTTCTCTAGCCTCGCTATTCAGTTGACGACGATGACCCGATTTGTTGCCATCTCTAAGGCGTTTTTTTCCCTGAACACCATTCTGTCGTTGTCCATTCTTTCAACGCGTTTATCTCATCTCTTCTTACTCGTTTTGTCCATTTTACTACGTCCTGTACATCACACCATCTTCTTATTTCAGCAATTCTTTGTCTGTCTCTCAATGATATTCATGTAATTTTGCTTAAAATTTTCAATTCTGTTGTTCTCAGTTTGCGTTTGATAATTAGTTAGAAATTATTAGCCAACGGTTAGCCTAAATGTAAATGTGTTTTGCATCCATGTATGATATCACCTATCTTCAATTTGGTGTAACAACAAACCATATATGAAATGTATACATCAAACATATGTTACGCGAATGGGAATGGTTCAAACGTTTCAAAGATGGACGTAAGGGCGTTGAAGACAACACGAGAACCTTGCATGAAATTGTGGCTAAAGATTGCCGAATGGTGGCAGATGAGTTGAACATCAATATGGAGATGATTTAACAAATTTTAAAGATTTAGGCAAGAGGAAAATGTGTGTAAATTTCGTCCTGCACAGTCTTACGGTTGAGAAAAGCAGGGAAAGCTTGTATTATGTACAGACTTTGTTTAGGCTTGTCGCGACAATGCACATTTCCTTAACTGCATTGTCACTAGTGATGAGTAATGTGCTTTTCTGTACGATCCTGAGTCGAAAGACCAGAGCATGCAGCAGATTGGAAAATCATCATCAAGACTCAAAAAGTTCTGTTTGCAAAAATCTAGACGGAAAGCCATACTGATTATCTTTTTCGATAAACTGGGTGTGATCTATAAAGTATTTGTATCTGAACCACAAACGGTAAATGGTGTATTCTAAGTCGAAGTGGGTAGTTGGTTCTTGTTGCATGACAATACACCGGCCCATTCTGCACTGATTGTGAAGTTATTGCTCATGAAACACGGCGTTGTTACGGTCAATCACCCGTACTATATCCCTGACTTGTCACCAGGAGAAGGTAAACGATTTCGGGGCGCAAAAGATATTTAAAGAAATTAAAAAGTATGAATTACTAATATGTATTTTTTTAAAAATGTACTAATCGGGTAAATAATATTACTGGAAATCAGAAATACTAATAGGTAAAAACTGATATTATGTGGGTGTATAAAAAGTACTGAAAATTTGATTGGTCATATTTTATATAGTATATTCAAAAACCGAAATTGCCCTTATATCATTTAATAGTCGACTCATTTGAGCCCTATTCAATGAATCAATCAAACTAACTGTATATAGTGGGATTACTCAATTTTCAGAAAACGTGTCAAAACGCGGTGTACACGGAAATACCGTAAATTTTGCATCCACCTTTTTATTTTCATACTGCTATATTAAATAGTATATACAGAATTTTAAAAAGTGGTGTATAGTGCGAAATTGTAATGTCACTTAGGTATGGAACATATTAAAAAAAGCAATAAAAATATGTAATACTAATAATTATGCAGGGTGTTAAGGTACACGTGTTACAAATTTATAGGGTATGTAGAGGATTCAAAACAGATTAATTTATAATAAGAAACTCGTCTCAGGAAACGCACTGTTTTCGAGCTACAGGTAACCGTGGTTATCTAACTGAATGTTGTTTAATGGGGTCGCACTTTTCTCCGCATCATCTCACCGACCCCATTTACTTGACTTTCTTGTAGTACCTTGAAGTACCACTGGGGATTCGTCAACAGATGTAGCCGTAGCATGACGGTACGCCAGCACACTTTTCGCTAGCCACCCGATACTACATCAACAAAGTATTCGGTCATAGTTGGTGTAGAGCTATTTGGTTAAACCGTCTTAAGATGGTACCTGAAGATAAGCGCATTACAAGCAACTTATATAAACGAGCCGGACTGAGTGATGGATTGGCGGAGGGAGACCAGTAGCGTGGCCACCACGCTCCCCTAGATTTTTCTATGGGACTATATGTGAAGTTTGGTTTAGAAGATGCCTCTCGAGTGTGAGGAAGCTCTGCTAGCACGTATTCTGGCTGTACCGCAAAAACTCCAAACAACGCCTGGCATTGTTAAAAGAGTATTCCAAAATATGCTTAGGAGATGCAGTGCTTGCATCGAAATTGGTGGTCGCCAGTTTCAGCAATTATTGTAGTATTTGACAAATAAATAAAATTATTATGAACTTTACTTGTAGTGTTTGCCTATTATGAGCATTACTCCAAGGCCAGTCTTAGCTCGAAAACGGTGCGTTTGCGTAGACGAGTTTCTTATTAAAAGTTGGTCTATTTTGAATCCCCTACATACCCTATACATTTGTATCACGTATTTACACCCTGTATAATACTATATATTTATTAATTTTCCTATGTAGCAATTGGATTTATAGAAATATATCTTTTAAGAATGTTAACTGCAGATTATGCAATTAAAGTTGTCGACGTATGAATAATTCATATAGGGTGTTCATAAACACTTGATCGTCCTCTTATCCAACCTGCCGAATAACGTACGCTACTCCAAACAAGAAACTAGCTAATACTCATCATGATTACTGGGATGACCACGCTGGCTTGAGGTACGCAAAGACTTTTATCAGAGGTCCATCCAAAAAAGCTACATAAGATTTCTTAAATTTAGGAAGGTAGAAAATAAGACAACTGACAAGCATTCATACTGGACCTAGTAATCTGAGAAAACCTCCATCCTCCATGAAGCAAGCACGCAAATCACACTTGTGGAGTCTGTGAACTGGGAGAGACACCTTTAAACTGGTTATGTTACTGCGAAGGCTTAACAGCTCGCAGACAACCACACTTCGAGGAACCAGAAGTAGAATCTGATATGATCAAAGAGGCTTTGTTTAAATTGATTCTGGGATTCTTCAGGGAACCAGGGCTTCCAATGTTAAACCGAGAACAAATACTGGGGGTACATCAGACTTATAGGTAGTGGTGCATGGGATAGGAGAAACATTGAAGAAATCTCTGAAAATGTTATCTCCTCACGGTATACACCGTTGGCTGTCCACTTTGCAATTTAGGGAGCAGAAAATTAAGTAATTCTACCAATACATGTACTTTCTCTTTGGAGCATCATCCCACTGTATTCCTGACTACTCAGAAATTGTAAGTGAGACTGTAGAAGAATTAAGCCGACTGTTAAGACTGTACTTAGACTGCAAATTTTTTGAAGTTAGTGTAATAATTTAAAGTAAAATGACTGAAAACAGACAGTTGGAATTCTCAGAATTTCGCAATAGACTGCAGATATTGTAGTTTGGACCTAACAGATTGTACGAGGGTAGCCTTTTGTACCTATACCATTTAGCGTTAACTGTTCTTCGATCCTCTAAAGGAATGCGTGCGACATGTCCAGTACAACCGAAGAAACAAACGATCATTTTCTTGGATGTGCTTCGTGAACGAACAACTTTTGTAGGATTCGGTTCATCTTGGAACACCCAAACAGTGGATTGATGCTTAGTTCCGGTTCATACGAATATATCTAAGTTTCATCACCTGTTACGATGTTGTATACGGATTTTGCAGTTCCTCAGTCGAATTTTGGAGCATTTCATTACACCAATTAACACGAGCCTTTTTTTGAACTTTGGTCAAATTAAGCGGAATCCATCGCGAACTGATCTTTTTCGCAGCTAAATGTTCATGCAAAATCAAATGTACTGCAGTCTTCGATATTCTTCAATCATGTTGCGCACAGCATCGATGTCTTTTGGAATAACAACCGATTTTCGTCGACCTTCAAGAAATTCATCACTGACGGACGCACGACCACGACGAAATTCTGCAAACCAGCTGTAAACAGTCTTTTCCGATGGTGCTTCATTACCAAAAGTTGAACGAAGCGATTCTATGCATTGTTGTTGAGTTAGGCCTTTACTAAAATCGTAAAAACTCATCCAACAAAAACCTTCACGTGAAATTTCAATTTTTTTCACAAAATTGCTTTTTCTAAACACTCACTGTAAACAAATTACTCGGTGAATTTCTATGCTGCCACTGTTTTCACAATAACAAATATCAAATTTTACTAAAATAGTAATGACACATCTCAACAGCGCCATCTAGTGGTCGTCTGTAAAAACTTAAAATGCTACCCTCGTAAATATGACTATGCATGATTTGTCCACCAGATTGTGAGAGTTATTTATATCCTCGCTTCTAACCTAACTTTTAAATTACTCTGAATATCCATCTAGCTTTCGTACTACACAATTCGGTATTTTAATTAAATCCTAAATTGGACTTCAACTGTTGGCTTGGTGAAGGACTTATCGCCAGAGGTATTCCTCAGCCAAGTTACTTTAGTTAGTCCAAGTTCCTACTGAAGATGGCAGCTTAGTTGCCGAAATACGTATTTAGGTGTTCTAAATATCGTGATGGTAACGGATGTACCAGAGTTTATTTACTTAAACCACCTTCTCCAATCAATCCTATAATTGCTGTTATTTTTTTAAATGTAGCATAAACTGCAATGTCCTCCTTAATGCAACTCTATTAATTAAACTGCTTGGTATGACTTGTATCGAAACCGCCGAAGTGTGGCAAGCAATTCAAATGCTAACTTTCACAAGGTATGAAACGCTTTAAGGAACTTATAAGATGATCCTAATTACGGCAGATGTTATTTTATGTATTCAAATGTATATATACTGAACCATTCTTTGATAACCTTTAAATAATTGCAGTAACGTTTAAGTAAAAACATATGTGTTGCTTTTCACCGAAAATGTTCTTGGTCGCACTGTACATTATAGAAAATAAGCTTGCAAAGTGTGCTTCGGTGTAAGTGTAAAATTGTGTGCAAAAAAGCTCATTTTTCCTTCCAACTCATGCTGCATGAAAACACGCACGTCGCTGTTTATCACACATACACGGAAGCCATCGACTTACCTGCGGTCTGCTAACAGGTGGAGGCGCTCCCATACTGTGGTACATCATGTCGTGTTTGAGTTGAGGAAGGCCCGTGGGTCCTCCGCTTCCTTGGTGCTTGATGTCGACGGCGGCCAACGCTTCCGCCCTGCTTATCAACCCATCATTCAGGCCCGAGAACAAATCGCCCTGCAAGACCAATTACTTAATTCGGTTAACGAATTCCGAAGGGTGTCACACACACACACACATACACACGCATACGCATGTATTAAATCACACATGCACTCGAAACATGCCGGGGTAGAAAGAAGTATTGAAAAATTCAGGGCGAAGGGCGCCGAGTGCGCTCATAAGAACGACTCAAACCTTACATCCGCACCTACTTCAAAATTTATGTGTTGAAATTATGATAAAATGATTCGTTAAATTATTTATGATTTTTCCACTAACTTTTGCAACGTTCGCCGATTATTCATGTTGTTTTTGTAAATAGAATCTTTAAGCGATCCTCTGACGGTTTGCTGCATTAAATATTGATGGTAATGGATGTATAAGTTATTTGTACGTATTCTTTGAAAGTAACCCAAGTTTGTATTACACTTGGCGAGAGTTCAATGCATCTTCCGCTCATTTTGCTGAAAACTTTAAAGTTTATATGCCTACGAAAAATAACTCGGATATGGAATTTTGGTGAACATTTTAGATAACATTCCTGATTCAAAATTACCTTCCCATGGTTTGATTGATGTAGGCTAGTTAACTTCGTACGCAGCGCCGTATCAAATAAACAAAAAATTTTCATTTATCTAACACAATCTTCTACGAAATAATTATTTTTGGAATTTACTATATACACTATTCACGATTGATTTGCCATCCAGGAGGCTGTGTTTTTTTTAAGTTGCATTTCTGAAATATTATTTGATTGATTTCTAGCAATGTCAAAATGAAATGGTTCTGTTGCCAGCTCTAGAGCTCCCTACTTTTCTAAAATAATCTAGTAAGTTTAGAATTAATAAAACACATAATATATTATACCTACTTAATTGTCAGAATGGTGAAAGTTATTAACAAAGTTACTAAACTGCAAATTATGAAAGCTTTCAACCATTATAAAAGAGATAGGCCAGACTTCACACGTTTTACGATTATAAATCGATTAATTGATATATTTGGGGTAAGCATGTATTATTACTTAAATATGCAATTGCAAGTTACTTATAATTTTAGGTGTCTGAGCGTTCTATAAGGGACATTTTATCACAAGGACAGGACGTTTTGAAATCTTCCATTTGTAGTATACGCGCTAAGACGGACGTTTTCTTAAATTACACTTTAGAAAAGATTTGCAACGACAAATTTGGCAGTATCATCAGAAGAATGAACATTTTACTCTCGACAAACTTTTGGCTGACTCTCGCGAAAATTTGGAATACAAGGGGGGCAGGGCTACTTTATTCAAAATTATTACACCAATGGGTTACAAACACAAAATGGTGAATGGACGCAAAATTTTATGTGAACAAAAACACGTCGTTGCATCCAAAATAAAATTTTGAAACAATTTCTCCAATATCAAAATTCTAAGAAAATGTTACATTCGTGTACCTAGACGAAACGTGGATCTACCAAAATGGATCTGCGAGTCGTCAATGAGTACACGAAACCGATCTTAAAAGTAACCCAGCCAAAATTAAAAGTGAGGAAATGGGGTTGACGATTTTGAATGCGGGATGTAATTTAGGCTTTTTGGAAGGGTGCGACATGTTACTAGACTCAAGGAACCACGACAGGGACTATCATAAAACTACGAATAGTGAAATTTTTCAAAATTGGTTGGTTAATCAGTTGATTCCTGCTTTGGACAAGTTGCAAGGAAAATTTGTCGTGGTTATGGACAACGCACCTTATCATTCAGTACAGTTTGACAAGCTGCCCACATTTTCTTGCAAAAAAAGTGTATTGCAGGAATGGTTGGTTAACCACCACAATGTCGAAATTCAGGGCACAATTACTAAGAAAAAACTTTGGGAGTTAATTAAACCTTTTACAGCAGACGGAAATAAAAGATACGTAACTGACGAAATTTTGAAAAAGCGCAACTATGAGGTTCTTCGATTGCCTCCATACCATTGTCAATACAACCCAATTGAAATGGCGTGGGGGTTTTGTAAGACCTATTACAACAAGCACATAAATTCGCAGCCAAAATCGAAAGACAAGGTTGCAAATTTATGGCGTGAGGCTCTTTCAAAATATACTCCCGACATGTGGCAAAATTTCTATGAGCATTGTGAAAAACTTATTTCGGAAGACTGGACAAAACATATGGGAAATCTATCGTTTGAAAATATTTCTCCTTTCATTATTTCAATCGGGGAATCTGATTCAGAATCGGAGGGTGCCGATGATTCAGATACTTCTAGTGATAGCATGAAGGTGGAATAGGGTAGGGAATATTATTTTGGCATCAAAATTGTGAATGAGTGTTTTACAGTTTTTATCTCGCCCGAGAAAAACACTGACCGCAGTGGAATACGAACTTGGGTCTCTTAGCACCAGAGACAAACAGTCAACCACTGGACTACCATAATATCAATTTGAAACAGCGACATGGACGTTAATTCTTTTTAATTTACTGCAAGACCTAAATATAGGACAACAAAGAATGGCGTGGAATATCCTCTGTATACATATGATTTGAGTTCAGAATTCTCGTGTAAAAAGAACAGCAATATGTATTTGGTATGTGTTACGACAACATTTAAATTATAGATTATTTTATTTATAATGAAATCATTATTATATCTAAGTATTATAAACCAATATTGAGCAGCAATAGGCGGACGTTAAATAAACAAACAAGTTCCAGTGGCAACATTGCCTGCTTTCAAAAAACATAACCTTCATCAAGGAAAACTAGCATAACCCAACTTAATTAATTGACAAATTTCAATGATACCACACATTCCCACAGATTTCCACAGCCTGTTGGATGGCAAATCAATCGTAAATAGATTATAGTAATAATTGTTTTATTTAACTCAACATATTATTAAAATATTTTTAAAACAAATAATTTTCTTAATTATTGTTTGAACCGCATACTTTTATTCTGTAGTCTCGAAAAAATGCTTTCGTTCTAATAGTATAAATAAATATTTTTATGGACCCAGAAAACATTTTCAGGTGTAAACACTAGATGGCGCTTAAAAGGTAATGGAAATATTACACAACACACCGTGATGTGGAAATATCCCCGTTTAAACATCAAAAACATAGAAAACATTGCCACAATTCCGACTATAGGTGATTATTATTTTATGCAAGACGTATTAAATCCCCATGGCTCAACCTAGCAGTCGCCTATAACTTAATACGTCGCATTAGGTAATTAGAACCCTGTTAAAAATTTCTTATTCTTCTTCTTCTGATTATAGGCCAATGGCCTGTTAATTACCTACAATGATGTAGGTTAGTAGGAGGCTAACCTAATCCGTCGAACAGAGAAAAGAAGTTCCATTTCATGGTTTACGATTGTCAAAGATGTTCGTATGACAACCGGGACCAATGTTTTTATGTACCCTCCGAAGCACGACCGGTTACATATGCCGGCGACCACAGTGCTCTGCTATGCAACCGATTAAAAATTTGTTTATGATTCACAAATACAAATTTCTAAAGATAGAGATTGATGTATAATTGACAAGTACTTCTAGAAGAAGTCGTGCGTTATCTAACATTTCCATTACATCGTGAACTCAAATGTGAATCAGCGCCACCTCTTGTGCAGGAGTAAATTATATCGTTGACAAGAATGACTTTATGTAAATATTTTTTTCGGTGGATTATTGTTTCGGAATTTAATAATTTTTTCATTTAAAACATTGCTCTTTTCAGTACTTCAAATGTTTTTTTAGATTTAATAACTTTTTCAGTCAATTCAGATCATAAATACCGCCTGTGTTAAAAACAATAATAGTCTAATGCAAATGCAATATTTTTCAGAAACACATGAAAAATAATTACAAACAATTTACTTATATGGTAAAATTGATTTTAATAACACATAAAATATTTTTGTTTCTTTAAACCGGCCCAAACTACGCTTGCCAGACAGCGACTGCATTTCAAATTATTTTAAATATTAACAGCAATTATATATTGTATATACAGGGTATCCCACGACGTGAGGTCACTACTTCGCGTACGTAATCTTTAGACCAAATATAGTTAAAAAATCTAATAAAGTTATGCCCTAAAGTAAACTTTTTCAAAATACAGAGTGTTAAATTATTATTTATGAAATAATTACAATTTGAGAAAAACCAATACTTATTTTTGTTTTAATTTAAAATCACTATGAAGATTGTTGAAATAGCCACCGCTGCTCTGGAGACACATTCTGTCTCTTCTTAAGAGAGATCTGGTTGCCTTACGTAACATATCATTGTTATTCCGAATTAGTTCTGCTGCCTCAAAAATGCGTTTACTAAGATTTTCAACAGTCTCTGATGGTATACCATATCTTTCACATGGCCCCACAAATAATAATCTAAACAAGGTAAGTCCGGAGATTTTGGGAGCCAGGGGTGCTGTTCTCCTCTACGAATTCCACGTTCTTCAAACTGTTGATTAAAAAATTGTCTTACACATAACACAAAGTGCGCATGGGCACCATCGTGTTGGTACCACATACCATGTCTGATCGCCAGAGGGACATCATCTAACAATCCTGCCAAATGACCTTCTAGAAAATTTAATTATATTTGCCGGCGGTTACATGGTTTTTAAAAACGAATGGACCAATGAGCATGTTATCAATAATTCCACAGCAGATATTCCCTGAAAACCTATTTTGATAATTTGACACTGTGATTTCGTGTGGATTCTCCAAATCCCAAGAGTGGCTGCTCTTTCTGTTTATTAATCCATTCCTTGTAAATGTTGCCTCATTCGTAAATAAAATTCTATTATGTAGGTTTCGATTTTGAATGATCCAACGGCAAAATCTGTAGGTAAGAGAGCTTGAATAGGCTGGATACGAAATAGATATAAACCATGACGTATTAATGTTCTCCAAACTCGCATTCGTGGTACATTAACTTGTGCAGATACACGACGAACAGAGGTGCTCGGATTATTATTAATTTCGCGCAGTATGTTGTTCTCATTGTCTAGTACTTGCTATATTGGATGCTCAGTCGACGGTTTCGCAAATGTCCCCTGTAGATGTAGGTGGTTGTGCACTCGCTGGAAAACTTGTCCGTCTGGTAGTCGCCGATTTGGAAATCTCAACCCATATTCTCGAGCAGCTGCTACTGAGTTTCCATCACAAAAACCGTACATGTAATGGATATCGGCGTACTCTCGCGTTGTGAAGGTGAACATTATCAATACTGTTAATAAGCGCAAGCAGAGAAATCAACTTTAAGGTGTTTTACTGTTTGACATACAAGTAAATAATATCATTTCCATAGTAGCGTAGACAGTTTGTATCAAATACCATATAACATCATTTATTGTTTCGGCTGCTTCAGTATTTAACTAAAACAGGCCATAACTTCTTTAATAGTCGATTTAGAGAAAATGACCTCTCTTTAGTTTCGAACTCTCCTACACGTAGGTGGTGTAGTGACCTTACCGCACGGGACACCCTGTATAAAATTTATGTTTTTTAAACATTTTTTATGCCAGTTATAACTGTAATACAATACTATTTGTACAGGTAAATGTAATACCTAAGGTAATGGAATATTTAAATTAATATAGTTGCCTACTACAACATAATTAAAGTTTCAAATGTGCTACAAGTTGATTGAATAATTAACAAACAAAATGAAACTTTTATTAATCTGGATTTTCTACGTGTAAGACAATTAATTTATTATTTGACCCAAAAAACAGTAGTGGACGTATTTTTCGTCCGATATTGAAACAACACGTCTGGAATTTATAAATATTTGTTGTTCTTTAATTTTAACTCAACGACTCTATGATTAGGTAATAACAACAATATTGTATACAATGTTGCTCAAAGTACTTTGGGCAATTACAATTTCGAAAAGTAGATTTTCCCATGCATTTTGCTCATCTTTTAGATAGAGTTAAATACTAATAATGTAAAAAAATGTGGGGCAAACTAAACTAGAAAAGGACCGAAAGTAATTGTAGCTAGAGCTACGCAGCATGTCTAAAATTGTTTCGGCTAATAATAGCTTCTCAAAAATAGCACTTCAACGATAGCGCCTTAAAAACAGCGCCATCAAAAATAACTCCAACAAAAATAGCTGCGGGTAAAATTAAGGTAGGGAAAAATGTATGGTGTATGGTATTATATGGTGCTATTAAAAACAACGACGGTCAAAAATGTATTGGCCAAACAGCAATTTAATGTATTAGATTGCGGAGACTAAGAAACAATAACAACAATTATACATTTTGCTTATTTTTAAAATATAGAAATTATGTAAATAATTTTATAACAAAATATTATTTTAAAATTTATTTTAGTTCGATCGAATGCCTTATATCAATCGTTAAATTTTTTAATAAATTTAATTGGTCCAATTAGTAAAACCGATTTACTTGTTTAAAAATATGTGACAGCGACATTTTTATAATAATAGACTCTATTTCAACGGGATTTATTTACTTATTGTCCTTTATACGTATTTTGACATTTTACTTGTCATTTTTAAAAGCATTTAATGTAGTAAATATTTGTAGCTAGGGCAATAGCAATTCGGACTTGGCTCAAGTCTTCTATTCCAAAACCTCCAATAGGAGGGAATTTATGATCTCAATTTGCTGATTTATTAAAGGTGTATTTGTTAAAGTGTGTTTGTGAATTTGAAAGGCCTCGAGTATATCCAATTCACGTTTATCATCACAGAAGTATAAAAATGTTATTATATTATTTGATGTCAATGCATGATTGTATTCTAATAATTGTTCAGTGTAGCTAGATTTTTCTGGGTGTTTGTATTTGTATGAGCGTATGTGCTCTTTGTATTTGGTATCAAAATTTCTAATTGTTTGACCTATGTATGTATAATTACAATGTGAACACTTTAATTTGTAAATACCTGATTTCAGCAAATCGTTAGTTCTATCTTTTGTGTTGAATAAGGTGTTGAAAGTGTTTTTTGTTATTTTAGAAATTCTTTTAAATGCATTTGTTTTGATTATAATGTTAATAGTTTTTCCGATATACAACCGAAATATGGAATTCAAATGTATTTAACATTTTCAGAGTGGTCTGTTGAATATATTTTCTGAATTACTAAATTTATACTTTTTCTTTTTGATTAGTGTGGCAACCATTTTTGTGTAGTATCCATTTCTGTGTGCCATTTGTTTAATAATCGAAATTTGTTTGGTGTAACCTCTATTACTCTATGTATCAATGACCTATAGGCTACTACTTTGTGTTTTATGGTGACATGAGTCCTGCGGTATTGTGATATCTGTTTGTGTAGGTTTTCTATAAATAGAGTAGGTATTCGAATTCGTTTCTAGAATTAATTTTTATGTTGATGGCTAAATAATTAATATATCTGTTTTATTCTGTTTCTAATGTAAAGATGTTGTTGTTGGTTGAGTGTAGAGTATCAATAAACGCTAAGAAATCACCAATACACTCAAATGAAATACTAAAACATGCTAAAATATCAGCGACGTAACGGAACCAAATATAATTGGTTGATTTGATTCAGAAATTCGATCTTCTAAATGTTCCGTAAATGTATTACCTAAAAGTGATGACATTGGACTTCCCATTGGTAAACCTTCTTTCTGAAGATACATTTGATCATTACAAATAAAATAATTATGATTAATGTAAAATTCGAATAATAGAGTCAACTCATTGTTTGTTAATTCAACATTCTTGTTGATAAAAATATTATTTAACAGAAGAATATACTCCTGAGGAGGTATTTGTGTAAACATATTGATGATATCGAAATTAGCTAGTTTGCATTGTGATTGCAAACTTAAACTAGACAACTTATTGATTAATTCGGAAGAATTTTTAACTGAATATTTTGGTGTGTATTCTAAACAAGCAACTATATTATTTAATGTTTTTGGAACATGTGGATTTCAATAGGAACAACTCAATAAAAAGTGAACATTAGAAGAAAGATGGCAGACCTTTAGAGAAATACTCTATATATATAACAGCAAAAAAGACCTATAAACCAGAAAGTACAACAGAAATCAAGGAAGGAAAACGGCATGGTGGAGTGACGAAATAAGACAGGCAGTAAATAACAAAAAAATAGCATGGAAAAGGTATAGGGTAACAACAGATGAACAAGATAAAGAAGGCTACAGAATAAGAGAAACCTAGTTACGCAAGTAGTAAGAGAAGCTAAAAGAAAAAGCTGAGAGGAGTTCGGGAAAGAACTCGATCAAATATACCTATGAAACAAACAATAGAAAATTTTCTAACACCATAAGAACACTCAAGGGAAGCAAAAAGAAAGGGATAAAAGGCATAAGGAATGAGAATAACGAATTTAAATCGGAAGTACAGGATATACTAGGAGTATGGGCAGAGCATTACTCAAAGAAATTCGAAACAAAACAAAGAGACAGTATGAGACGAAGAACAATAGACAATGAGGAAGATGAAGAAATAATAGGAAGAGAAAAAATACTGGAAGGTATAAATCAAGAAGAACTAGATGAAGCAGTGAAAAACATTAAACTAGGAAAAGCAAGCGGACAAGATTAGATTGATCCGGAGATGATAAAATATCTAGGAGAGAAAGGAAAAGAATGGCTATTAACCATATTCAGGAAAGCATGGCAGACAGAGGAAATCCCAGAAGAATGGCGAGAAAATATAATAATCCCAATACACAATAAGGGAGAATTCGCAAATTGCCAGAACTATAGAGCTATTATGTCTGTCAGCTACCAGCTTCAAACTTTATACGAGAATAATGGAGAGGAGATTAAGAAAAATCATTGATAATAAATTAGAAGATGAACAAGCAGCACATAGGACAGGAAGACAAACAAATGACGACGTACACATACTGAGAAATTTAATAGAGAAGAAAGAAGGAACGAGAGAAGAACTATTAGTAACCTTCATAGACTTACGTGACTCAATTTAGAGGAAAATAATTTGGGAGTGCCTAGATCAATTAGAGGTGCCAAGGAATTCAATACGGGTTATAGAAAGTACATACAATAAAGTATATGGCATGGTCAACATAAACGATAACAAGATAAAGAATCAGAGAAATTTAGAATGGACACGGGAATAAAACACGGGGATAGTCTGAGCCCACTGTTATTTGTAGTGGTAATGGATAGATTATTAAAGAATATCAGAATAAAAACCAGACAGTGCCAGACAGGAATAAGATACAATACATTAATACCAATAAAGATTGATTGTCTCATGTACGCAGATGATATAGTCCTAATATCAGATACCCACAGAAAAATGAAGCAACTAACGGAAATATGGACGGAAGAAATAGGAAAACTAGAAATGGAGGTGAACATCAATAAATGTGAAACAATGATAATTAATAATAAATCGGAAGAGGAAATACGAGAAATTGATATTAAAGGGATTAACTTGGAAAAAGTGACAGCATACCAATACCTTGGGATTGTAATATCGGAAGAAACAAATATTTGGAAAAACAGAAAGAGACACGGACACGAAATTAAGGGTCTACAATGCAATAGCAGTACCAACGTTGACATATTCAATCGAGTCATGGGCAATCCAAGATAAACATGAAGGAAAAATCATTGCAGCAGAAAGAATACTTTAGAAAAATTACAGGGAAAACTAAGATGGACAGAGAGAGGAATGAGCAGAGCGTAGAAGACAAATAGTCCAGCAAGAAGCAATTACAGAAACAACTAAACTTGTACGGTCATATACTAAGAATGAACCAAAACAGACTAGTTAAGAAGATAATGGAGACAGGCAGAATGGGGAAAAGAAGAACAGGAAGGCCCAGAAAAAACTGGCTACAAAAAATAGAGGATTTAGGCAGACAAAGAGGAATGACGAGAGAAGAGATGAAAGCACTGGCGATGGACCGGAAGGGATGGAGAAATTGGATCAAGAAATAGCAAAACAATAATCCGACACCTTAAGGATATAAGGATTCTAGAAGAAGAAGAAGAAGAAGCTAACATGTGGTTGTGTACGTTTATGTATGAGTCTACTGGTCTAATAGGCATTTGGGGTTTATATATTTTGTTGCGGATTTGACTGTATTATTTTTCGTTTCTCATAATCTGTTAAGGACAATACAATTATTTAATTTTTTTTTTTAGTTTGTTGTGGTGTTTTTTTTGTGGGATCTCTATTTAAGGTTTCTCAATTCGAAGTCATTATAAAATTATTCACTTTTTGTATGTAATCATCTTCATATAGAATATCTAAAGTGTTACCTTTATCTGCTCTAACAGAAATGAGATTCATTGTTGTGATTTTTCTTTAATTGACGAAGTAAGGCAAGAAACAATTAACAGAGACATTTTTAACCAGCGTTATTTTTTATAATGCTGTTGTTATAGTTTTGTGTTTTACACTGCTATTTTTGAGGCGCTCTTATGCGGCATTTTATATCTCCCGCAATTTTGCGTAATCTTGCGGTGCTATTTTTGTGATGCAAGCTACATTTAAGATATTATTTTGATGCTCAATTTCACCGAGAGCGCATAGCTATATACCTATAAATTTCAGTTAGTAAGTAATATTAGGTCCTACAACTCGTACAAGTTATTTAATTACTCTACTTGATAATTTTCTAAATACGTAACATATTTGTCTACCATGTGTTAAGCCATTCTCTCAAGAAGTTACAAAGATTTAGATGAAGACATTGAGAAACTAGGGATATCCTCCAGCAGTTTCTGAAAACCAAATAACCGACCATATTGCCTATTTATTTCATTATTTTTTGATAATTAATACGTTTTCTCAAAATCCTTGTAAATAAATCTTTATTCAATGATGTTTTTTTTTTTTTTCAGCAAATAAAAATGATTATACTCTTGTTTTAACGATTGGATTTTCAGACGATGAAATTTGAATTGCAAACTTCTGCTTTCTGCTATCTAGGATCTACGTCGCAAGCAATCTGTAATACACTGCTAATTCAATATGATTTTACTAAGTTTACACATACGTTTAATATTTGGGAGTGCTTGTTCAAGTAGCAAATACGTAGACGAAAACTAATAGTAGTAGTACTTTATATAAAAACAAATGGACGTTTAGTGTAATTTGAGGTTAGAGTAGTTTTATTTACTCTTAACAACAAGCAATGTAACCAACGGCAACAACAAAATAATTCCGGTAATCTTTTATGTGATAACCCTAGTGCTGCCTAAATTTAACTGCGTTTCAGCAAAGTCGGTTTATAATATAGACCCATAAATCGATAAAACATATAATACTTACTCGATTTGTTTGGGTGTCTGCTTTAAACGGTTGGTCCCCTATGTCTATGTACATTACTTTACACGCGCGCCGTAAGCTTAGGAAAGAGTTCAACACGGTCTTTCGAGAACCAAAGGACTATAGAGGGAGATTTGGTTTTAAAACTAACCACAATTTGCGGTGTTAATTTCCCGAAAAATCAAAATCACTCAATATTTATAGCAGTTGGATAGAGGACAACAGAGAATCGGCTGGCGCTTTGTTTTGTTTCGTAGATATACCACAATTGTTTTTTTTTTGTAGTGAACCGCGGTAAAGTAGTGTCCGCGGCGCTTGGCTTCGGAGTTACTCTACCAAAGTTGCTCAGGTTCGAATCCTGAGCACTGCAGTTTGCCAGGGTGTTTGTGATGTCTTAGTTATAGTTGGGGCAGAGGGTGAATAGCACGAAACGTGCTGCGCCGGCATAACCTGAGTGGGATGGGAATCATTGAGTAGCTAAATGCAACTCAATGGTTCCTTAAAAAAAAGCTGTTTGTTTCTTTCTACTACTGCTGCCACATTATACACAATTAAAAGGTCAATATGTGTAGGACACATAACGGTGTAGAAATATGTAATAGAATAGAATTTTCTGCTGCATCTAGAATATTATTAAATACAAATTTCAAAATACTCCTAAATTGTACAGTTTTAAACCATTTACAAACTGGTCGTTGCATTGTTATGTAAAATAGTAGAAGACTAGAAAAATTTGGAAACAATGACTACGCTTCAGTTTATTACTTGTATCTACCTTCTGAAAGATGCACCAATTCATTGATCCCTTAAATCCGCATCAACTGTGGTCGTAGCTCCTACCGTTTACGATATTCAACTTGGAATGTTGGCGATTGTACAGTATGATCAACAACATTTTTGATAAGGTTTGACTGTGAGAAACAAAACGTGGGCCTTTACATAACCCTACTTATGCTATAATTAATATTTAATATTTATGAAACTATAGTTTAATTGATACAGATATTTTCTAGTTTATAACGCAAAATATTTATTCTTGAACCCATACTAGAAACCGCAAAATTAACGATCATCTTATAGTTGCGCTCTTGGTAAAAGTCGATGTTTGAATAGCTTGACAGAACCTGATGCTTGATGCAAGTTTTTTTTAAGCTGGTTTATAAATAAAGCTGGCGCAGAACGTGCTGCTGCCTTGCAGAATTTATTTACTTACTGCATTGGAGCTTTTGCTTTACATCTAAAAAGATAGTGGTCAATCTAAATAAAAAATTGTGTTTAGAACTACAATCGGATAGCAGTTTCTCAGGGTGGTGTCTTAGTTGTAGTTGGGGCATGGCAGTTTTCAAGGATGGGGCATGATGTAAAAGAATGCACATTACACGTACCATACCTTTTTTTTTACTGAAACCTGCTTTCACCCGATAATTAATTTGAAACACAAACACCTCTTCTTACTCTTTTTGGCCTCCAGACTAAGAAGATCTGACATAACCAAATACGTAACCCGTTGGTGGTTTCCTAACCTAAGTTTAGAAATCTGATAATTTCTGCAGAAGCGTAATAATTCTTTCTTTATGTTGTTTTTGATAAAATACTTTTGTTGGTAAGAACACCGTATGGTATGCGTAATGTGCATTGTGTAAAAATATATTCATATGACTTCTCTATGTAGGTTGAATATTGTTATCTCTTTTATATGAAACAAAAATTCCAATATAATGATACCGATCTGTAAGATAGCCTTTACAGTATAACATATTTTCTTGAAAATGTAGAATATCAACGTTAATAAATTCGACCAAACGTCTACTTTTACCAGGTGTTACCGACTTTAAGATACTTATATAAAATTCGCAATCTCTGAGGATGTTCAGTTTTCCAAAGTAAATATTTTGTGTTCCAAAGTAATAAATGATTAAAACATTTATGTATTCTATGGCAGATTAGTAGGTAGGTACTAGTAGAGACGATGTAAGGAATAATATTAAGGGATGCAATACAGTAAAAGAGGAAATAACTACAATATAGCAATCAGAGGTCAATCTATTTACACAGTATAAATATAGAAACCAAACCCAATGGCAGGTACCTTTCATAATAAAATCTTTTGTCGTAGACAGGTCATACTTTAATAACTAACTGTCAAATTTACAAGGTTATGTAATAAAAGCTCATTTTGCCTGTGTAATTCTCTCTCTCTCTCTCCCCCATTCTTATCTGAACGTTGCAAACTGAATTTATATATCTTACACCCATATGTAGAAATGAAAGTTCTGTCAAACATAATGCATGCGAACTATTACCAAATGGTTGGATATTTTATCACGCACTATGCAGTTGGTTCTTAGCTTTTTACGGAAAAATATGTAGAACTGAAATTGTGTTTCCCATGGCATACAAACCAGGTTCACACTTTTATCAAAAATGTGTTCCTATTGACTTTTATACAGTTTGATAAAATAATATGTAGATCTAGTGGTTAAGAGTAAAAAAAATTGTTTAAACTTGGTCATAAATCATAAATAATATTATCAGCTGAAAAGCAAATTTAAATCTACTACCCCTATTTCGCTTAAGGATGAAATCTAAATTACGTGGAATAAAGTAGGAAAAGATGGGCGAAGAACTACACGGAAACTTTCTCATATTTTCTAATAGTTATACATATGTTCAACACATACCTGCTCTGGCAGGTAGTTAAACAGGTTATGGCTGATCGTCCTCGGTTTGGACGCCTATAATAAGAATAAAAGTGCAGTTAAACGTCCCCGTTTACGGAATAACAATATAACAGTCGCGATTCTTTGTAGATTTGCCCGAAACGATTGTAGGAATATGCAGTACGGAACTTTAAGCAAAAAAATAGAAGAAATTAAATATTAGAATTCGAAACGTTCCCGTTCCTAAAATGGTAGACGCTAATAACGGCGACTTAAAAATAGAGCCTCAAAAATAGCGCAGCCAAATATAGCGGCGTCAAAAACAGCATCGTAAAAAGTAGCATCGTCATAAATAGCACCGTCATAAATAGAACCGTCAACAACCGCAACGTAATAAATAACGCTGTAAAAAATGGCGGCGTCAAAAACAGCGGCATTCGAAATAGCGCTGTCATAAATAGTGTCATTAAAAGCAAGGTAAAAATAGTGTCGTCAAAACTACCGTCGACAAATATAGCGCCGTCAACAACAGCATCGTACAAAATAGCACCGTCATAAATAGCACCGTCAACAACCGCAACGCAATAAATAGCGCTGTAAAAACATAGCGGCTTCAAAAACAGCGGCGTTAAAAATAGCGCTGTCATAAATAGTGTCATTAAAAGCAAGGTAAAAATAGTGTCGTCAAAACTATCGTCGACAAATATAGCTCCGTCAACAACAGCATCGTACAAAATAGCACCGTCACAAATAGCACCGTCAACAACCGCAACGCAATAAATAGCGCTGTAAAAACATAGCGGCTTCAAAAACAGCGGCGTTAAAAATAGCGCTGTCATAAATAGTGTCATTAAAGGTAGCGCCGTTATATATAACGTAAGATAAAAATAGTGTTGGCAAACGTACCGTCGACAAAAATAGCGCCGTCAACAACAACATCGTACAATATAGCACCGTCAAGAATAGCGCCGTCAATAACAATATCGTACAAAATAGCACCGTCAAAAATACCGACGTTAATGTAGCCCCGTTAAATATAGTTCAGTTAAATAAAGCGGTGGGTAAACTTTAAGCGAGCAAGAATAGAAGATCTGAAATTAAATATTAGAATTCGACACATTCACGCTTTCAAAATGGTGGACGCTAATAAAATCTGTTCAAAAATAGCGCCTCAAAAATAACGCTCTTGAATATAACTCAAGGTAAAACTAGCGTCTCAAAAATACCGCCGTCAAAAACACATCGTCAAAAATAGCGCTGTCAAAAACATCATCATAAACAATAGCGCCTGTAAAAATAACGGCGTCAGAAACTGCATCACAAAAAATAGCGCCGTAAAAAATAGCGGCTTCAAAGACAGTCTCGTAAAAAATAGCGCCATCAAAAATACCGTCGTAAAAAATAGCGCGATCAAAACCAGCATCGTAAAAAATAGCGCAGTCAAAAATAAAGTCATCAAAAATAGCGCCGTCAAAATAACGCCGTCAAAAATGGCGACGTTAAAAATAGCGCCGTCAAAAAAGCGGCGTCAAATGCAGCCCCCTCAAATACAGCGCAGTTAAATAAAGTACCGGGCAAAGGTAGTACCGTCAAAAACAGCATCGTCAAAAATAGCGCCGTTAAAATAACGCCATCAAACGCCGGGTAAAGACACAAACACCGGGGAAAAAACAGAATGGAAAAAAAAGCACGTGTCCACGTCATCGCAGCGGGTGGGTCGCGAGCTCAATGTGTTCGTCTAAGTACGGCGTATCGACGGCCGCCGAAGGCGGTTCTAACATTCCAGAAGGGGGCGCGGGGTACACCGAAAATCGAAAAGAAAACGTAAAAATCGGCATAAAAACTTAGACGGCGTCCCCTGCCCCCTTCAGGGATGTTAGAACCGGCCGTCGATGCGCTGTGCTTATGCGAACAGATTGAACTTGCGACCGATCCGCTGCGATGACGTAGACACGTACTGGACGTCGATTCGTGTTTCAACTTTGGACGCCCCTGGCGTCCGAACAGTACGAGCTACTTGAAAGTGCCATAAGGAAAAGTTGTTGTACTCGACGAGGCCAACAACATATCCGGATCGCAAATCGCAAAATTTTCCGGGTGCCTTCTTGTTTCCATAAACTTGTTATTTTCAATCGTCTGTCATTTTTTCTGGAAGAATATTTTTTTATGAAACTCAAGGATCAGACGCAAAATTAAAATACCTTTCAATTAAGGTGTTCGCTTGATCCCCATTGCTATTTAAAAAAATAGTGCAAGATGGAGCCTAGTCGTCGTTTTGAAAGTTATAAAATTTAAATATGGGCTAAAAAGTAGTATTTAGCCTTCCATAAAGGCACACAAAATTGTGTGAAGAAATATCAAGTTGCTCAAAAGTTAGTAGCGGAGGGAGGACATTTTACGACCGCACTGTATATATAATATATATAATTGCCTTATGATTACTCAATAAACTAGTTAGTTTCGTTAATGTAGGTATATATTATTTTTAGGGAAAATTGAGTTTTTAGGCAATCAGATAAAAATCAAAGTAGTTACTACAGATTGCTTGTGCCAAATTTAATGAATATTAATATAACAGACATGTGTTACACCAATCTTCAAACACATATAAAGTATGTTTTGCATTTAGATACTTCCTATACTGTTATTTGTGTAGACGCCATTTTTGCTACCGCCATTTTACCCGGCACTATTTTAGGTGGCGGTCTTGTTACTCGGCGCTATTTGTACCTACAGCGTTTTCTCCGGCGCTGTTTTCACCCAGCGCTATATGTAATGGTCCTATTTTTGTTGACGACTTTTTCCTCGGCGGTATATTTGATGGCGCTATTTTTGTTGGTTACGTTTTACCCAACGCTGTATCTAATGGCTCTATATTTATTAGCACTATTTTTAACGGCGTTATTTAAAGCGCTAGTATCACCCTGAGTAACATAAAATGCCATTCCATTTCAAAGAAAATATACTTCTGCATGATCAACAATATTTTCGATAAGTCTTGGCTGTGAAAAATAAAATGTGAGTCATTACATAAGTCAATAAATATAAACTGCATAACTGCATATATTTAGGTATCAAAATATAGTTTAGTTGATACAACTATTTTACTACACAACACGCAATGTTTACTTCAAAATGCATAACTCAATATACCCAGCAATCACAACTTTGTATTCATTTGATGAAGTCTTTTACATGAGATAAAAGTCACCGTTCGAATTGCTTAACAAGCTTTGATGGATTCTATACAAGTTCCTTCGCGATGTTTCATAATACTTCACGCCTAAAATGGTCTAGCTATCACTACAGTGAAGTATCAATATTCTAGATAAATGAACAACAAATGTCTTTGAACAACTACATAGATTTAATACAGTATAGATTAGACGTACCGTACTCTTATTTTACATTGCCACATGCTTCCACTATATAATACCTAACCTAATTTTTGAATATGCCAATCCGCAAGAGCTTATGTATTCATGTCTTCACGAGCTGTTTTCGGTTTCTATTCTGTTTTGGTGTAGGAAAATTTGTAATGTATGCGTTTATAGCGTATTCGTCCGTCGTTTTACGTGCTTCTTTATTGATAATATTAAAAAAAATCCAATGTAACACTCCGTCAGTGAACCTGCGCAGCTTTATTTATTAACTATCTAGAAAGGACTGTACAATCTATCAACGTTTGTTAAGCAATTCAAACGTAAACTTCTATCTGATATGAAAGACTTTAGGAAACTTCCGGAAAGATGGCAATCCTTATTTGTATTAGGTATGTATTTAGAAATAAATATATCATCTTGTAGCCTGAAAATAAATGTAGCAACGGAACTACACTTAAATAGCCATCAATCACTTGTTGAAAATGAAACACGTTTCAGTTTCGACAACGAACCCTTGTTAGAATTTTATTGATCACACTGTACTTTCTAATCAGAATTCAAAATTATACTCAGCAGTGAATACTAGAATATAATTTTTTTACAGTATATTATATTTATTGCAAGAAATGCTATGAAAAAATCAATGAAGATAAATATTTCCATAAATATTAATAATTTACACTGGGATTTTATTAATTAATAAGTATTTTGAAAAACATTAAACTGAAGAAAGGTGTGGTATTTTCCCTGATATATTTAGTACGAGGGTGACATTTAAAAATATATGGATCCATGATTTAAAAAATATACGTATTTAATTAAACTAGTAGGTATTAAAGCTAAAATTGTACTTTAATGTTGGTTGGATAAATGAAACCGGGAATACTACTTGGAAAATACTATATGCTTATAGTTTAGTGTTAGCCGGAACTACTAGAATATTAAAGCAACGCCTGTTAAAGTTGTGTATTTTAATCAATTTCAATGGCGGGAAATTCAAATCGTTTAACACTGAATATTTGGTCTAGTATACAAGCTGGCCCACGACGACTTGGACACCCAATATCTCGAAAACGATTGGTAGTATGGAAGTCTAATCTGGTGGACACGTATGATGGAGAATGCTAACTTTATTCCTATAATTATATTATTCTTCAGATCTACTACCATATTTATTATTAGGATTAAATTTAAAAATGTGGAAGTACACTGCAGTTTATTTTCTAGTATTTTATTAGTAAATGCAAAATAAACTGTCTCTTAGTTCGTTTATTTTTTATCTGTTTTCAGATTATGTGTCATATGTTTATTTTGCATTTACTAATAAACTTCTAGAAAATAAACTACAGGGTACTTCCGTATTTTAAAATGTAATCCTATTAAATATGATACCATTGTAATCGTCTTCAAATTAGTTTTCCAATTAATTAATGATATATGAAGTGTCGCATTTAAATTTTAAAACTTGATGTTACGACACCGGAAACGGAAGATCCGAGAAAAAATGTAATTGTACGGATAAAAACAGCTTTCTCCATCATATCCGTCCACCAAATTAGAAGTTCATCCTACCAATTGTTTTCGACATATTGCGTGGCCGGATCATTATGGGTCACCAAGTATATCTCATATACAGTGGTGTAAAAAAGTTCTGATTCACCCAAGAAAATAATTATTTCTTGAAGTTTAGCTACATTTTTGGCATAGTTTCCAAAAATTACTTCTAATTATTTGATTTTAGTGACTATGTACACCTTATCTCTTAATTAGGTACTTAGAACTGCATAGAAAACAATTAAGGCAAGTTCTTTTCAATCAGTTATTCGCGCATTTTCTAATAGTAATCCGAAAAGAAACCGTTAAAATTATCGGATGAAAAACGATATGAAATAATTTTTCAACATAAACAAGGCGCTTCCAGTCGTGAGATAGCTACGAAAGTGCAATGCAATCAATGCACAGTTATTAGAGTGATCAAAGAATACTCTGAGACGGGAAAAATTGAAGATAAACCCCGCAGTGGTCGTCCAAATGATGAATCTACCTTTAACATTAACAATCATGCTGGAAATACATATGTTCTAGAGAAGAACCTCTGTCATGATATGGTGCTGCATGTCTGTTGAAGGTGTAGGTAGACTTCATGTTGTATCTGGCATGACGAATGCATTGATGTCCTACAGAAGAAGATGCTGCCTTATGGAAAAGTTATTTCCTTACAAAACCTTAATCTTTCAAGATGATAATCCTCCTGGCCACAGGGCAAAGGTTGTTCAATCTTGGAAGTTGACCAATAAAGTTAACAGAATAGACTGGCCAGCACAATCCCCGTACCGCAACCCTATAAAAAACTTATGGTAGAGGATTTCTAACATTGTTTCAAGAAAGAAGCACACAAAAGAAGTGGAATTAATCGAATCCCTAATTGATGTCTGGTATCACTTGCATTACGAAGGAAGAATTACAAAAACTGGTTAATTATATGCCAAGAAGGTGTTGATTAGTTATTAAAAACAATGGAAAGCCTATTAAGTACTAAAATAGTTTTAAATTAATTAGTGTGTATCGTAATAAACGTTTAGGTGTAGACTACATGTAGACACATAGAGTGCGGTCGTAAAATGCCCTACCCCCTACTAACTTTTGAACGACTTGATACTTCTTCACAAAATTTTGTATGCTTTAATGGGAAGCTAAATACTACTTTTTAGTAAATACTTTTACTATTACTTTAACTATCAAAATGGCGGATAGGTGCCACCTGACACCTCATTTGAAAGGTCTCTTTGAGTATAGTATAGCTCTAAATTTTGGGAAAATGTTATACAATCAAAAACAAATGACAGACTTTCAAATTATCTGTTTCCGATATTAAGCAAAACGCTAAAAAAATGTAGGAGGCGAAACAACAGAAGTAAAACAATTGAAATAATTAGTCTTTCTGTTACGTCACTTTAATTCAGATATTGTGTTTGCTCACCTTTGAATATTGAGTGTTAAAACCAGTGATACTAACAATAACTATGGCGAATGTTCGAACTTTATAGGAAAAAACTGAAGCAGTTTTTATTTTTGCTGAAGCCAATCGAAATAATATTTAATGAACGTTTTCACGACCTTCCTATTTCGAGAACGTACGAGTATTTAAGACAACTCGTGCAAAAATTTATTAACACTGGAAGTGTGCAAAACAGGAAAAACCCTGGACTACCTGCAATTTCAGAAGACAAACAAATTCAGATAGTCGGTGAAATGGTAGTACATTCTCAGCAATCAACTTCACATGTAGCTGCAATATGTGGTGTATCGGCGACCACTGTCAAAAGTTTTTAATACGGCATAAGTTGCATCCATAGTAAATTTGTTAACAGACAAAATGTAAGATATTGGTGCGATGAAAATTCCCATATTTTCCGGGAAGGTGACAATCAATTTCAGCAAAAATTGAATGTGTGGATAGGAATACTTGGCGACCACATCGTAGGTCCCTTATTTATCGACGGAAACTTTTCTGGGGAATTGTACTTGAACTTGCTGGAAAATCTCATCCATCCGTTAACAGTTGAGATTGCTGAAAATAATTCAAACGAATTTGACATGTATATCATATTCCAGCAAGATGGCGTTCCTTCTCATTTTAGCAGACAAGTTCGCAATTATCTCGATGCAACGTGTTCTCGACGATGGATTGTTCTCGAGGTCCAACAGAATGACCTCCGCGATCCCCTGGCCTGACTCCGTTGGCTTTTTTTGGGGAGTATCTTAAATCGAAAGTTTTTCAAACAGAATCCCATTCCCCTTTGGATTGACGACGTAAAATAACAGAGGCTTGTGCAAATATCGTAGTTGAAACTTTCCAGAAAGAACGGAAAGAGATATTAAATAGGTTTTCCTATTGCCAAGTTCAATGAGCACACTTTGAACATTTATTAAAATAGTATTACTATTCAGTTTTTGTTGTATAAAATAAGTTTTGTTGTGGTTTCTTCTTCGTCATTCTTCAATGTTGAACATTTCGAAACCATACCTTTTTTGTTTTAATTCTTAATTTTTTCCATAAACTTGTTATTTTCAATCATCTGTCATTTTCTTCTGGATGAATATTTTTTATGAAACTCAAGGATCAGACGCAGAATTAAAATACCTTTCAAATGAGGTGTCACTCGACCCCTAGTGCCATTTAGAAAAATAGTTCAAGATGGCGCCTAGGCGCCATTTTGAGAGCTATAAAATTTAAATATGGGCTAAAAGGTAATATTTAGCCTCCCATTAAAGAAATATCAAGTCGTTCGAAAGTTAATAGTGGGGGAGGACATTTTTTGACCGCACTGTATATATTGTACAATTTTTCTAATTCGAATGGTTTCCGTTTTTATGGATCAATATTTGTGCTTTTATTATGACTAGCTTTGTGTTTAAGTACCTACATTATATTTGCAATGATGACATGAAAAATATTTGAAAGAAATGGGTTTAAACGGCAATTTATCTTATTTGTGCAACTGATGTAGAACATTTGCACACCACTACATGTTTTTACAATTACAAACTAATGTGTATATATATATATATATATAAATTATTGTGGGAAACTAGTGGGTACTTTACAATTTTTGATATTATAATTATGGTAATATTTGAAGAGCTATTCCGCTTCCTTTTTAATACATCCTCAGAAAATCAATATTGCATAAGGAATTATATAGTCGGGTCTTAATAAAAATTTTGGTTAAAGATTGTTTAAGTACCTGCTTTTGGTATAATAAAAAATATCCCATTTAAAGATGACGTTTAATAATATTTCACCCCCAAAGTTTCTCGGAAATGACTAAACAGCTTGTTAATATAATACTCGTAACTTAGCAGAATGGGGTAATTTGTAAGCGGAGAAAGACGAATGGGGACCTAACCTCTAAATGAGTTGGTAGCCATGATAAATTTACACAGTTTCCCCACTGCAACAAACGAGAAAGAGCAATGAAATTAAGGCGATTATCACTTGTCTCTACTGCTATAACTCTTCATCTGTTTCCGCGATGCTGCTTTCGTTTGCGAAATGTGCGCCCCCGCCGCCGCCACCGCCACCACCACCGAAGCTGTCTGATTTGTCCGTGTGCATTCTTGCTACTGACGAATATTAAAGGTATTTTCGAGCCGTACTCGAATGCACACATCAAGAACTTCCCGGAATACTATCACTTTGGTGTGATATATAACGTGTTGCTTGTCAGAGAAATGACAAAAAGCTTACAGTCCAAACTCAAGAGCGCTTTACCTGAAGCTTTTCTGTCAAGTATTTACGTTGCCTATTCGAGCTTTTCTAAAGCGATACATCAAACTCGTTTCGTTATATTTTGTTTTTCTTGGCATTTCCGTAATTTTAGGTTCCCTTAGAACGATACAGTCATATTCAAATTTATTTGTTTTCGTTTTTAAGCTACCACTTTTGTACAGTTATGTAAAAAATTAGTAGAAAACTTCGTCTGGATTTCTGCATTTAAATAATAATCCCAGTGTATGTATGCGTATCAAAATTCCAAAATACTGTTAGATCACAATTAGTTACCTTGGTACATTCTTATCAATTCCCAAATATTTTAGAGTAGTGCTCAGTCAGATGACTGTCTGTGTGTTTAGTTTTAAAAATTGAAATCCTGAAAAGTATTAACAAAAAGGGAAAGGTACAAAGGAAGTAAATGAACAAATACACTTGACTCTGGAGAAAGTTAAGAAAAATATCAAATTAATAAAAAACAATAAAGCAGCTGGTCGTGGAATAGCAGGTCTTGGGCTGATAAAATATAGATCTTAAAAAACCATGCCGTTTGATACATCCGATGTTTCAAAAAGTTCTAAATAAAAAACAACTACTAGAAGAATACACCGAAGCATGTATTGTATACATATTGTTTCGTCCATTTTAAGAGACAGGTATACTATTGCAAATATGTAACTATGGAAGAGATTGAAGTAACAGAGGCTATAAAAAAAATTAAAAAATAGGAAAACCCCGGAATTGACAACATACCCAATGAGTTATTAAAGTATAGCGGACCACATTGACGAAAGAATTCACGATATTTCTCCACAAAATCTTAGAAAGAGTGGCATAACAGTATTACAATGCCAATCTTTAAAGAAGGGCAAAAGACATGTCCTGAAAACTACAGAGGCATAACTCTACTGTGTTCAACATTAGAACTACTCACAAATATACTAAGATTAAAACTTGAAAAGTAGATAACGAACAAAGAAGAACAACTTGGATTTCGTAAGAATAGGTCAATTACGGATACAATCGTCATCGTCAGGCAACTTAAAGGAAAAGTCCTAGATTTTAATAAACCTGCTTTTGTATGTTTCATCGATCCTACTAAAATGTTCGACGGGTTCAGTTGAAAAATGAATGTACTGAAAGAACACAGAAAACACCAAACAAAATAAGAAGAGTAATAGATGAAATCAACACTAACAACACAATAAGCATCAGAATAGCTCAAGAAATAACTAAAGAAATAACAACTTCTGGAGGAATAGGACAAGGAGACAGTTTAAGGCCATTCCCTTTTAACCTTGTAATGGACAAAAGAATAGAAGACGTGAAATCCTTACAGCTAAGCTACAAACTGGAAGATAAAATTATCAGTATGGTTTATTATGCAAACGATGTCACAATAATAGCCGAATCGGAAGCGGACCTCCAAAGACAGCTATACAGGTTCTACCTGTCTGCCCGAAAATACAACATAACTATATTCACAAAGTGTATGACATTCCCTAGAGACCCCGTAAGATGTAAATTGGTAGTAGAAAATAAGTCGGTAGATCAGGTGATGCAGTTTAAATATTTGGGTGTTCAATTATTCAGTTATAATAACCCAGTAAATGAAACCACGGGCCAAGTAAACGAATCTGCTGCAATGTCAGGATACTTAAAAGACGTCATATGGAAAAACAAACATATACTAATTGAAAACAAAGCTTAAATATATGAAACCTGTGTGAAACCTGTGAGGACATACAGTATAGAAACAAGAGCCGACAGAGTAGAAACAAAATGCTAGCTGAGTACAACAGAAATGAAAATATTGATAACTATATCAGGAAAAACTCTAAGAGACAGAATAAGAAACCAAGAAATAAGAGAAAGGTGTGATTCGGAAGATGTTATACGATGGGGAAGGCAGAGGCGAAGATACTCGTACCATCATGTAAAACGAATGGACCAAAACAAACTTCCCCGTATAGCAATGGAAGAAAAACCAACAAGCTCACGTCCACCGCGAAGGCCATGTAAAAAATCGAGAGATAGCTGGCAGTCTATTTCCCAAGAAAAGTATACTACTGCAGTTAGAGTAAAATGTTGTCTGTTGGAAGTACGTGGTACCAATATTAGCTAGTGAACGGAAGGAAAGAACGAGATCTCAAGAAGCCAATTTTAAGGCGTAGCAGCCAGCCACAGAACCTAAACTTCTCAGAAATCATCAAGTAGGCAGGTTTAATTTTGCTCGTATCCACAACAATTGGACGGCGAAGCAATGGCGTGATGTACTTTTCACAGATGAGTCAAGGTTTTGCGTATACGGTGCCGATGGTCGCAATAGAATGTGTTAAAACCCATAGGAACGCTACGCACAGTGCAATTTCTCTCATCGCGTCAGTTTTCAGGGAAGGTCTTTGGTGGTTTGCGCGGATATCTACTACGAAGCTAGCACGGAGGTAGCCTTCATTGATAGAGGTTTATTAACAGCAGCTCGATGTGTTGCAGATATCTTCCTATCAACATGTGATCCCGTATGTTCCATTTACATCATCAACAGCCTTTCCGTCCCACTGCTGGGCATCGGCCTCTCCTCTGCCACGTGTTTCTCCTCAGCGCTAAGGTAGAAACCCGGGGGACCTACAGTTTAACGTCGAATCCGAACGACAGAAATTCCAGAGAAGGTTTTTAGCATTAAGATCCCACGGTTGCAAGCCGAATTGGGAAATTGTGTGTGGTGGGTTGCAGACAAGATTTTTATAAATCTGCATAGTTCTGCTTAGGTTTCGAACCCAAGCCAGAATCGACATTTTATTCAGAAAGCGAGCGCTCTACCAACTGAGCTACCACCACACCATGTTCCATTTACATACGGTGCTTTTATTCAAATGAATGATCGTGCTTGGCCACATGCAGCAAGAGAGACTATCTTCATGAAGTAGAACTAACCTTCATGGAAGGGCCTTCTCTTAGTCCGGACTTTAACCCGATAGAGCACGTCTGAGATGAACTTGGGAGAAGCGTTAGAAGCCAAATACGCTTACCTAGTAACTTAGGAGAGCTTGAAACAGCACTTACAAAACAATTGAACAACATCTCGCAAGAAACCATTCAGAGGATAATTACAGGAATCAATGCAAGAAATGCAAGCAGTTAACAAGAGCAAGAGCAGGCAACACTTCCTATTGAAACTCCAAGAAGACACTTTTAAGATGCGTTATTTTTTTAGGTTTCCTTTAATTGTTTTGTTAATTGTAAGAATTTCTTTCGTTGCATAATTCTTATAACAATAATGAATTTTACTCTGATATGTAATTCTTTAGATTTTCTAAGCCTCTGGAAAATTTCCTTCCATATCCCAGCCAGGTTATTCGCTAGATCTTTGGCATGCGATTTCGGACTCTTTTCTAAACTTAAAATGAAACATTGCACCAGTGGAAGAACTCAAGGTTAGGTTGGACGGCCATACCGAAACAAGATTTTATAAGGGTTTTCCAACAATGGCAGCAACGTTGCAGCAAATGTATGCATGTATTTGAGTTATATATAAATAAAATCCGAGGAATTTTAGTTTCTACCTCGTATATATATTTTGCATTGCAAATCAACCAAGCAATGTCATAGATATGACTTGCATTTCATATTTGATACTTTGCCGCAGAGACATTTTTAATTGGGCTAAGATAACATGATGACCTTACAAGCATTTTGATTTTTGAAATGTATTAAAAATGATGTGTTTAAAATCTATGGCATAGATTAGTTAGTTGGCTGTCACAAGGATATTCAAATTGTAGCAAACATTTAGAAACTTTAAATTTTTGAAATTATTTTGTAGTCGCATTATACAAAAATTGTTTTCAGTTAGTAATTTTACGAATTTGTTGAATCCTATATAATATAAGGCTTATTCGAAAAGGACCGTTTATATATTCTCGCCGAATGAGGTTCGTTGTCAATTGGGGTGCATTGTTGGGGTGCTTTAGTGGTTGATGAGCTAATCCCACGTCATTTTAGAGTGGTTCCATTACTGTATTCAGTTGTATAATAAAACGGTAGAATGAACACTACGATTGTAATATGTAAGACATGTTCACTGTAATTCGTTTTCGTCCTGGAGAAAATGAAAACGCTGCAAAACATTACTTTCAAATATGCGAGGTTTGTGGTCAAGGCATCATGAGTGAAGGAAAGGTCAGACACTGGTGTAGGAATTTCAGAGCTGACCGAAAAAACGTGCACGATGAGTAAGGAAGCAGTAATTATAACAACACTTACCACAGCAACCGCCACCTACAGCACAAATGAAGACAAAGGCAATCATTTTGCGGATACCTAGCAATAACCTTCACACCTACCATCCCTAACAGCAACAGAAATTTTACAAACATGGTGGACAACGTCTACATGAGAATGGGTTATTATCTTGCAAATGGAAATTCGCTAACATCTTTATATTTCATAAGCAGAGAAAGAATTAAAAACTTGAAGCAGCTATCGTCCAATCAACCTCCTCCCTACAATATCCAAATTTCTGGAAAAGGTAATATTCCACCAGCTCAACACCTCGCTGGATATAAATCAATTAATACCAGCAATTCAGTTCGGATTCAGAAAAGACGTCTCGTCTGTACAACAACTCCAGAGGACGTGGAAATCACCGACCAGAGATATTAAAATAAGCAGTTTATGGCGGCAGCCTTCATAGACATTACCCAAGCCTTTGACAAGGTTTTGATCGAAGGCTTAAAATACAAGATGCTACACGCACCACTGCCTCAGTATCAAGTGGCAGTCTTCTCATTCCTGTTAAATTGAACGTTTGCGGTCCAAATCAATGCTTCAACATCAACAACCAAAAACATACACGCTAATGACACAGTCATAATTACACAGAATGAAGACGTTCCAACAGCAATTAACCACCTCCAATCAGCAACCAACAAAATAAGTAAGTGGCTCAAAAAATGGTACATATCACTAAACCCCATCAAATGTGCATTTAAAAATATTCACCCTAGAACACATTATAGCACACCAAAATATTATCCTTCAAGGCACAGATATTGATTGGAACCCACAGGGAGAAGCAATGAAATACCGAGGAGTACACCTGGACACTCGCCTCACTTTGAATTTACACGTCAACAGGATCCTAAGCCACTGATATGAAAGACTGAAGCAATTCTACTCTCTAATAAATAGGAATACATCATTGAGTACAGAGTGTTCAATCTTACTGTACAAAGCGTTACTCAGACCAATTCTTATATACGTCGGCCCTGTTTTGAGCACAACCTCAAAAACGAACAATACAAAACTCTTCCAGAACAAGTTCCTCCGCATGGCAACCAACGCGCCCTGGCTCATTCGAAACAAGCAAATTCATCATGAACCTGAAATAGACACAATTGAACGATTCATTAAGAAAACAACAAAAACACTTTCTTGCCAACCTACACAACAGCAACAATATACTCCTTCAACAACTGGGTCGCAGGGATATCCGCACTCGCGTAAATAGACAACTGCCACCAGAGGTTCAACTAAGTTCTGAAGATAATAATAGTGATAGTGAGTGAAACCATAAGATAAGAGGAACCACCCCCCCCCCGCGTTAGTGCATACACAAGACAATCATCATTGACAGCCTTTTTGTCCCACTGCTGGGCATCGCCCTCTTCTCTGCCACGTGTTTCTCCTCAGCGCTAAGGTAGAAACCCGCGGAACCTACAGTTTAACGTCGAAACCGAACGACAGAAATTCCAGAGAAGGTTTTTAGCATTAAGATCGCACGGTTGCAAGCCGGATTGGGAAATTGTATGTGGGGGGTAGCAGATAGGATTTTTGTAAATCTGCATAGTATGCTTAGGTTTCGAACCGAAGCCAGAATCGCCGTTTTACTCAAAAAGCGAACGCTCTACCAACTGAACTACCACCACACCATACAATACCATATATTGACGATATTATCAAAACCATGCATAACATTTATAAGTGTTGGTTTTACTAATAAAAAAAAAAAGAACTAGGAGGCTTCCTACTGCCAACGACAATATACAATACCTTATGTAATAGTCACGAACACGCTACAGTATCATAAACTTTGTAAGAGGTGTGTGCCAAAAATCAGCGATTGACCTCTGCACTGATCCTCTTGCATCGCTACAAAACTAATAGTCGGACACTTGAATAACATTGTGACTGGCGACGAGACTTGGATTTCGTAGGCAAAATCAAGAAGTTCAAACAAACATTCGCGAACCGAAAGCGATCTACTGATTTTTTAGACAGAAAAGGTTTTGTGTTTGGTTAATTTTCCAATTAATGTAGATGTGTACGTTGAAACATTTAGAAATTTGTGAAGCGTGATTCAGAATAAAAGGCGGGGAGTAGTATTTTGCCCGATAACGAAAGACTGCACGCGGTCGCTGACACTGTACAACTCATTGAACAATAATTCGTTTAGAAAATTTTTACAATCCCCCATACAGTCCTTAACTCTAGATTTGTGTTTTACAGCCTCGTCGGACACTTGAATCACATTGTGACTGGCGACGAGACTTGGATTTCGTAGCCAAAACCAAAAAGTTCAAACAAACGTTGGAGAACCGAAAGCGGGCTACAGATTTTTGCGACAGAAAATGCTTGTTGTTGGTTAATTTCCTGCAACGTGGTACACCAATTAATGTAGACGTGTACGTTGAGACATTTAGAAATTTGGGAAGTGCGATTCAGAACAAAAGGCGAGGAGTCGTGGTTTGCCCGATAACGAAAGACTGCACGCGGCGGCTCGCACTGTCAACTCATTGAGCAATTCATTTAGGAAATTTTTAACATCCCATACAGTCCTTAACGTTGCATTTTTGTTTTACAGCATCGTGTTTTTAAGAGTAATAATCAAACATATTTTATCCTCTTAGTATTAAGAAAAAGAACGACGATATTACAAACTGATAGAAGATCAATGTTTTTTTGTTTTACTCTATCTGAAAGGATTAAATGGAAAATTCAAGGCGTTGCATCTTTGGTTTTTGTTTATTTTATTGTAAGTTTGGCAAATAAGAGGAGACAGTAGTGTGAATTCGATAGCTTTTTACTTATTGCTGTTCATATCAGCTTTCCAGTATTACTTTTCTGAAGCTTTACAAATTAGCGCGCTGTTTGGAACAAAAACATGCTTGTGGGGATAGCGACCTACATAATAGCCAGTAAATAAGCCAACGAGACCATATTTTTGCCTAAAAACTTTTAAAATAGTTCACAGTACTTCTTGACAAAATAATTTGCAAAATTTACCATGAGTTGAATGCAAATTATTATTCTAGAAATAGTGATTACGAACAATAAGGGTAAAGGAAAATCTGTTATGTTCGTTTGGGATTTGCCGCTTTATATGAATTAATTCCGTAATTTGTTTGCCGCTTCATAAGAATTAATAACGTTATTTTAATTGCAGTCCTATTTTGGGTTACCATTTCGCTATTTTGTTTTGTCTTTCTAAGTTTGAGTTATGTTGACAGTTCCGTTTTGTAGGCTCAAAATTACTGAAGGTTGTTTTTCTCGCGCGTGACCGTAAGCACTTCCGAGAACTCACGTGTCCCTTATTCTAGATTCTATAACATTTCATCACATGTCGAAATATGGTGCAATTTTTGTGGTGGAAGGTGCAGATTCCCGTTGCGTTTTTACGTCAGTCAGTCTTCGACCGTTCCTGGCTCCGGTTTTTCCCCAATTACATCTTAAGGGAAGGGCCGTAAATAAATCGAGTGGGCAACAAGCTTGGGTCCGAGACGAACGTTCAACTAGAGCGGGTTTTTTTTTCGCGGCACCTGGTAAATTAAGTATCTTACCGAATATTGCTTTAGGCAATTACTATCATTTCGACAAAGTGGAGTCGGATCTATATCAGATTTAACAGTATAGCCTGATTACAGAACAATCAATTGTGATTGTTTTTTTCTTCGATTTATTCGGATAAAAAGCGTTGGAAGCCGTGAAAAGGTGATTGTTGGGAATAATCTACTTCCCCAGGAGCGTATCTACCCACGTTTCGCCCCCCCCCCGGGGAAAATACCCCTTTCTCGACTGTATCTGCATTTGGAAATCAACCCTCCCGGAATTGTGCCTGCCTTACAACGAAAGTTAAGGTAAAACAGACCATTTTTTGTGTGTGGTGAAAAGAAACCTGCGCGCGACGTGCAAAATTTGATGTAATTAAACTTTGTCTTGTTAAACCAAAAAGCGACCTTCAGTCGCTAATCGTTTTTTTATTTGCACTAATATCTGTAGAAAGGAATTTTGTTTATGTTGTATGACTCCTGTATACTCGACGCAACTGACCACGCAGAATTCAAAAGATTTTAAATACCGTTGGCCATGGGCGGCGAGTTCCCCCTTTCTTGAACATTCAAAGTATTCTGTTGTAATTTAGAATTATGAAATCACTTTTGCCTGCCATTTTCGTTGTACTGTCGTTCCCAATAATTTCATTATATGTGTTTTAAAAATTTACTGCCTCTTTTATTTTTGTGTACTCTGTATTTGTTTGCGTAAAAATTTTCCAAGCTCCAAATATATAGGAGGAGGCACAATAAAGGTCAGGTCCATTCCCGTAAGCTGTTCGC